>OY755170.1:10823066-11049619 GCA_963576735.1 Bedellia somnulentella
CTACCATTTCAGATAGAATGCAAATGTTGAAAACGCCTAACTATCACATAATTTAAATCACATAATTCGGGTTCGATTCCCGCCAGTGTCGAAATTTTTCTTTCCTTTAATAACATCTTTTATTTATGAGTAATAATCCCCACATGAGTAATTCATGTCAAAAAACATTAAATTATGTGATAGTTAGGCGTTTCCAACATTTGCATTCTATCTGAAAAGGTAGACAAGTGGCCGTCCGAATTAGTTAAAATTCGGAGGTAGGAAACGCAAACACTACTTGAACGTGTAAAAAAGAAACAAAGGATAGAGAAATTTCGCGCTGGATTCCAACTGACACTGTAGCTCAGTTGGCAGAGCGACGGGGGCGTATACCCGAAGGTCGCGGGTTCGAACCCCGCCAGTGTCGAAATTTTTCTTTCCTTTAATAACATCTTTTATTTAGGGAAAATGCTTTGTAACTCCATAATTAGGATAAAAGACTAGAAAATGATCATATGAATGATAGATTACTCAGTTGTCTTCGCAAATGTAAGGTAATCGATAACATATATGCAGTATTCTGACAGCAATACCAGATTTTACGATAAAAAAGCCTCCCACAAATATATTTTTTTCTTAGTTGATTATTCTCAAAAACAAAATATGAACCGTCATTCTTGAAGAAAAGATATTGAACTTGAACATATATTTTATTTAAAGTGTGATTGTTTTATTGAGCGGATTTCATTGAGTTTGAAAACGACCAAAATCAGTGAAATTTTTGAGGGAGGCCCTTAACAAAATAAACATTATTGTAAAATTTTAATATGATAAATATGGTTAAAATTAAATTGGCCTTTGAAAGAAACCCAAGAAGGGTATGATACAGCTCTATATAATTCCACGGTCACCAACAATGTGTAAAGACGATTGAAGGACCTTTGACAGCCCGGCGACAGCCATCGCCCGCCCGAATTGTTATCGTTTTAGAACACATGATATTGACTCGTATTACTTTCAAACAAGATGCAAAATGCAAGTGCATTGTTTAGGGCGCTTACGATTCAATTATTAGGCTTTTCCGGAATACGAGAATTACCGAAGATCTGCATGCGCATTATAATTTTGGAGAACTGTATGTATGTATGTCACCTTGACAGAGATGTCCTCCTTGCCGAGCACGAGGTTGACGACGACGGGCGGCGGCGAGCTCTCGTGGTGCTCCATGATCGCGCGCATCGCGTTCTTGAACAGCTCGAACAGCATGTGGTAGAGATGGGACGGCACGTACACGATCAGCATCGGCTTTACGCTTTCCACTGAAAATGGTAGAATTATATTTTCAGTAAGCAGTAGGTTTTGTGGTTACAGGGTTCAGTGTTTTAAAGTGTCATAAGTTGTTCTTATTTGTTAAGTGAAAAATGTTATGAGAGGTGTATGAGAAATATTAAATGATGAGACAGTAACAAACTATTGTTTTACTGGTGCTCCCTTTAATTATACTATGATAACGTTGCCGTGTACCACCACCTCAGCCACCCAAAAGTGGCTGAGGAATTTCTAATTCCTTAGCTCTGGCTACCCCATCAAGGGATTTATAGCCGTGAGTATATGTATGTATGTATGTATAAAGTTACTTTGGGTGAATATGACAAATATTATACTTTACTCTCATGCAACATCATTAGACAAACGCAAAAAGCTTGAAATAAAGAACATGAAAAGTCTTATAAATTAATGAATTTTTCGCAAACAAAATTAAAACTATTTATCCAAGCGTAAAAAATATGTGTAAAATGTCCGAAGCTTCATATTTTCTAACAGTTGGAGGAGTGAATACACAGAGTATAAAGTCACATGATATCTTCTGATGATCAGATTAGCCTCTATGCGCTTAATAGAACATATTTTTTATTACTAAGCATACTCTAAGCCATCTGGTTTCCCCCAGATTACAATGATTTCCCTTATAATCACAACTTCAATAATTCATACACAACACAAAAAGTAAGTTACACTTATTCAAGGACAAATAGTTAAGTTAAGCTAGCCAAATGAAAAGAGATTAACAATCAAAATCAGAAAGCTTCCTTATAAGTGTGTGTGAGTGTAGTATAATGTGATCGTAGCTCAAACTTAAAAAGCCTTTAATTTTGTACTAAGTTGCATAGTGAGGTCACAAAATTTTGAAGCCAATAAAAGATACTCAAATGTATCAGATCGCAGCCAGTCACAACTCGTAGTAAAACTCAAAAGCATAAGCAAAAAGGATAAATGAAGTCATTCAGCTGTTTACTAGCTATAATTCTTTTATTTTCAATACGTAAGTGTTACGCAGTCGTGATCTTATTTTATGTACTCGTTTGACAAAGCATGATAATTAGAATCAACAAAAGCGTTACACTATTTATATAATGGCAGACTGTTCTCATTTGAAGTGAATAATTATTATTTTAAGCATATTGTTATTTTAGTAAGGCAATTAAACTTAATTACGCATTGGAGAATGATAAAACAATCTGGACTAATTAACTACAAAACACTTCATTATACCAGAACTTATTTGCATACAAATACAAAGTATTTGAACTTTCGCGAAATCTAAACTCTATTGACGTACTTATTCATTTTGAGATAACCTACATTTACAACACTGTAACCGGATGAGTCTACCTAAGATTATTAATCATTATCACGAATGATAAAGTTATCAAGAATTATTGTAATTAGAATTTCAACAAGAAATATACAACATAACTTAAATACTCAAGCCAAACACAATAATATACTTTGTAAATAGAAAATTGAAATCACAATAATGAATCTATTCGTTTTATAATCATTACTTTAACTTTGTAAAACATATTTTCGTATTCAAACCGTTTTGACCCTATTTTGTTAGTATTTTTTGGGACCATAGAAGAGATCCTGAATGGAAATTTATGGTGGTTTGTATAATAAAATGTTCATTTATTTTAATAATCACCTTGAATAAATCAATCGAGCAAGGTCAAATTGACAAATCACACAAAAACGTTTGCATACGACTGTCACTAACTAAACATGAATTATTTACATTAAAACAATAGCATCGAGGAAAACTAGTAGCTAAAACTGTCAGGCGAGATAGTTATATTAATATGATACATTCGCATAGTGACTAAGATAAAAGTGAAACTGAGTCGAAAATTCTTAGTCACTATCAAATCTACAACCAAAATTTAAAAAAAACATGGCGGGAAACTCTGTCGATAAAAATAAATAAAATCGCAGTGTCTGTTAAACCAGGAACATAATAAAAACAAGTAAATTAAATTACCGGTGTTGTGTCGTCTTGGAATATTTTCTTCTCGCGGATGGAGACGATTAAGGATAGGGAGCTTTGTAAGTGGTTGTTGGGCGATGAGGCCGGAGACCCATCACCAATATTACTCTACTCTTCACCAAACTATCAAAAGTAGCTTACGTATTGTAATATTCCAAGGCTCTGTCTACTCTTTTTTTGCGATTCATGGTCGTGAGTATATTTAACTAAATAAAATTAATAAATATTGATTTTTGGGCGATGCGGTTGGAGACCCATTACCAACAACCTTTAATTCACCATCTTTTCCCCCACGCAACTTCCAAAAGTGGCTGAGGAATTTTTAATTCCCTAGCTCTGGCTACCCCTTCAAGGGATTTATAGCTGTGAGTATATGTATGTATGTAAAATTAATAAAATAAGTTAAATACCTCCATCCTGCAATATCTGCAACTCAGGCGATGCAAGGTAGTATCGGTCACAGAGAAACCGCGCATTCTCATACGCGTCTCGTACAACTGATACGACATCGCACGCCGGGTCTATAGAGCCGATGTGACGTCCACCACACCCCATGCCGTTTAGTGACGCTTGTTTGGCTCCGAGCTGCTCGCCGAATAGCAAGGCTGAGGGGGGTTAACTTGGTTTTTATGTCGGTTTTATAAGTTTTTTATTATCAGGCTAGATTAGGTAAGTAGTGTTCATGTCAAAGGGTCTATAGAACCGATGTGACATCCACAGGACCCTATACGTCAGTGACGCTTGTTTGGCACTGAGCTGCTCGCCGAATAGCAAGGCTTGGGTGTTAATTGAGTTTTTTTTGTGTGTTTTATATACGTTATATGGTTAGGTAAGCTAAGGTAAGTATTGTTGACGTCAAAGAAGAGACATTGCTGTACGGATCTATAAAACCGATGTGACGTCCACCAGACCCTATGCCATTCAGTGACGCCTGTCAGGGTTAACTGGGTTGCTAAGTGGGTTTTTATACGGTAACTTGTTAAGGCGTACGTAATTGTTGATGTTAAAGATGTATGTTATAACTTACAACGTCTCAAATTAAATCAAAATTGAGGAAAAGAAAGGATTCAATAGAAAGAAATAATGATAACTGCTATTATTTTATAACGGTCTAATTGTTAAAGTAAAATGAGCAATTGTTTTGGTAAACCAATGACCATTAATAAGTACCAAAACCAGCTGCACAAGAATAGTGACTCATTTACAAACCACAAATTATTGCGTAACTGCTCAATATTTTGTGTAACCATGTGTAATCAAACACATAGATAAAATATATATAGCCAGCAAAAATATCAACTTGTAATCTTTTTCCCCTCAAGAGAAAGAAAACAAAGTGAACGGAGCTGAGATAAATCACTATTACATCCCGTCCTGAATGCCATAATCCTGGACTATCGTAGTGATCTGGATGCTATGCCCATATATATTTATGTTTTAAAACCTCTATACATTTAACCCCAGTAACCTGTCAATAATTTCACTCTAAACTACAAACACAAACTCACTATGCTGATTAATAAGCATCCGTATAGAGATGCGGCTCATATAGAACCTGTCCAGAAAGTACTGGATAGAATGCTCGGTGCCGGAGTCGACCTCGTGACTCTCCTTCAGCTCGAGCACGCCCTGCGCCATCGTTTGGACGACGTCCGCGTGCCGGTTGCGGATGTGGATTAGGCGGTGGCAGAATCTGGAAAAAATATCTTGCTACTACTTTTGGAATACTGTTTTGATATCTATATAAGATTCCTTCAATCCATGGCAATAACAAACTTGGCATGTTGTATAGTTTTGAGTGTTGTATAGAAAACTGTAGTCTGTGTAGTATTGGCTTTGAATACTGCTAAGCCATTTCTTACCGCGGGTGTCGTAGGCGATATTGGCTTTTTACGTGATAGTTGGACAATGCGGTTGGAAACCCTTCATAAAGGACCTTTATTTTAAGATCCTTTCACCACCCTTCTAACCAATGTGTCTGAAGAATGAACTAGCCCTTTATACACTTATAAAAGATTTTAAAAAAAATGTGATAGTTAAGGAACATAGATAGGTTGATAGTAAGTTAATAGAGACAGAGTCAACGTGGATGGTAATGTTAGTAGAGGACAGCCACGAATGACATATTTATATCTAACTGTGAATAAAGGCCGCCGTGTAGCCGTGTAGTGTTGGCTTAGAATAACACTACCCCATTTCTACCCGTGGGTGATCGTAAGAGGCGACTAAGGGTATAGGGGCTTTTTAAGTGATTTTTGGGCGATGTTGTTGGAGACCCGTCAGCAAAAACATTTATTATTACCATCTTTTCCCCAATCAACTTCCAAAAGTGGCTGAGGAATTTCTCATTCCAAAGCTCTGGCTACCCTGTTAAGGGATTTATATATGTATGTATGTATGTTTGTGAATAAAGGGGAATGTATGCAAAGGTTGATGAAAGTCTAAGCTCGAGAGGTGTTTTGCCTTCTTTAAATGGAAAATAATGTCTAATGTTAATGTCTAATGTAATGTGAAGATACAGAGTATTTGTACATATGTAGTTTTAATGTCTTTGTAGCGTCGGCGTGGTTAACAATTGCCTCCCACGGGTGTTGTGCTCTAAGGCTTAAATTATAGTTGGTTGGCTGATGTGGCTAAGAACAATTACTCTTGCTTTTAGGATATTTTTAACAGAAATGTTCCTTATACAGAAACTGTGGCTACTCCTTGATGGAAGTAGCTATAGGAAAGCCTTAAGTGATCATAGTTTAATTTTTTTGTTTTGTTTATTATAGCTTAGCAATATTGTGAAATGGGGTTATTATGATTACTACGACTTCCTTATGATTTCTACAGTAGCCAGCTAGCTGAGTCTGGAGATAGCGATATCCTGACTCAATGCAGCATTAATGCAATCTGAATCGATTTGTCTTTTATATTATTTTGATGTGCACAAAATTCTGTCGATTTGCTTTAATAATTTCAATTATTTTAGTAAACATTTGTGGTTTGTGTTTATTGTACAATACATTCTAACAATGACAATTCAACGACCCATAATTTATTTAATAATGTTCACACGTATTTCTATTATTCCACTAAGATTTTGGCACACGTCAGCTGCTCATCCCCCGCACGCAATGTAATATTTGTAATTTTAGACTAAATTGTATGATAGCGTGGTCTACGTCGGTAAATATGTGCGAAATTTTCTGAAAGTATGTTTGTTCACTCGTAAAGTTCGGTAATATATACAGAAGGCAAAACTGACTGACTGACTTAAAATCATCGCACAGACTAAACTACTTTAATAGATTTGCAACACATAAGAACTGTCGCAACAACCAAATATGACGTTACCCAAATGATTTTTTTCTCTATCCTGAACTTACGTCGAAAGCACATCATTATTGGGTTCCTGTTTCTCAAACTGTATGATTTCTTGGAAGGACCTCTCGTACCACTGGTTCACCAGCCCCACGGATGGCATTCTAAGCAGGTTCTCTGGCAGCAGGGCTATCTCCTTCATTATGTTCGCCAGTCTGCAATAGATTATTTGAACTTCTAAATCTTAGTTACAAAACAGACATTTATATTTTTGTATCAAATATTCACTAAGGCAAAGATGCTATAACAATGGCATTGGTTATGTTATCCAAAGTTCCATGGCAAAAGTTGTGTAATGAACAAATTAATTAATAAAATTGCCGTATCTGACTTCGAACTCTGGTAAATTATATCATTATGTTCCATTAACGAAACACGAAATTGCGCGCCACACCATGAAATCACGATGTGAAATTAATTATCGTTAGATAAAAAAAACAAGGAAGAACCGACGGTTTCTGATCATACTATTTAAGGTAGCTCCTGTTAATTTAAGAAGCCCTATTACAAAGCTGTCTGCCATGTTTGTATTCCGGATCACCTTTTAAACCGTCCTAACTGTTCGATTTGGGTTATTACGGAATTTCGTAATATTGTTACGGTAAACAAACACAACATTTGTATGTAAATAGAGTCGTTATTTTATTTTTGTTATATAACATGGGCACGTTAAGCCGTCGGTCCCGGCTACTATTACGGTAGTAGTCGTTAGTCCGCCAACCCGCAATTGGCCAGTGTGGTGGACTATGGCCAAATTGCCCTATACAGGGTAGACTCGAGCCATATATGGACATATATGGGCTATGAGGAATACGAGGGGCATGCCAAAAGAAACTAGATACTCAAAAATTATAAAATTTAATCTTTAGCACGTATACACTTTTCCATACGTCTGAACCAATTGGAAAATACCTGCTACCACTTTTCTTTAGATACCTCAGAAATCTCGAAATTATAAGCAACCAGCGCATCTTCTTTGCTTTCAAACCTCTTCCCCTTTAGTTATTCTTTGATTTTTGGAAACAAGTAAAAATCACAAGGCGCTAGGTCAAGAGAATATGGCGGGTGAGGGAGAATTGACAAATTTTTCGAGTTGAAAAAGTCTAGTGTTCTGGCAGACGTGTGCGGCGCCGCATTGTCGTGGTGCCAGAGAACGTGCCGGACTTCGGTCGCTTGTCACACCAAGCTGATATTACTGCTGGAGCACAAACTGTCACATACCATTCGGAGTTAACCGTTCTTTCATTCTCTAGCACAACAGTAGCAATATGACCCGTTTTGCAGGAAAACGAGGCGACCATTAGTTTATGTGTGCTTCGTGCACGGCGACATTTCGTTGAAGTTGGCTCGTCTTTCAAGCACCATACAGTCGACTGTCGCTTTGATTCGGGATCATAGTTATATAGCCATGTTTCGTCACCAGTCAGTATATCATATACGTTTTTTTTTCTCGCCTCCGTTTTTCTATCATGAATAGGCACCAATCCACCCGACGGTCTTTCTGCTCATCGGTAATTTTGGTCGGCACCCATCTCGAACAACGTTTACGGAGAGAAAAGGTGGTCGTGAATTATGGTTTGCATTGCTGCTGATCCAATTCCTAGTTCTCGCTCTAGCTCTACATATGTAATTCGTCGGTTTTCGCGAATAAGTTTTTCGACTGCACGAACGTTTTCTTGCGTGACCGCGGTTGGCGGCCGAAGTGTCTTCGCTTCATCTTCGAGACATCCCCGTACTCTTTTAATTCAGCAAACCAATTGAATACTATTGCTCGGGAACAAGCAGACTCACCAAAAGTAGAAGCCAAAAGTTCAAAACATTCTTGAGGCTTTAAACCTTTTTTAAAGTCATCATAATAAATGATAGCGCGAAAATCACGTCGACTGAGCTCCATTGATGCAAGTGAATTTCCGTCAGATTCTCGGAAAAATGATGCTTATTCAAATAATAATTTTAAACAAAAAGAAAACCGACTTCATAGTGGGAAAAACAACCGAAAATAAACAATCTAGTACTAAAAAGTACGAAATAAGTTTTTTAATTGAATATGAGTACTGTGATTAATACCTTAGCAATTTCTTTATTCCACACGCATCAGTTCAACCCACCTAAATATTAAAATTCTCTTAAATTAATTTGTGAGCCGGTGCCAGCCTGCGTGATGATTGACAATAATAAGTGTGTATTTCGCACTTCATACACATGTACAATGTAGGATACCTTGTAGTTGTAGGGTAAATTTATTTTTGTACGTATTACCATTTAAAACGTTAGGCGATAGATATATATTGTTCAGATTGTAATAATCAGAGATAGATAGTAGGGTGAATTCACTTTTGTTTGACTGGCACCGACTCAAAAATTAATTTAAGAGAATTTTAATATTTAGGTAGGTTGAACTGACGCGTGTGGAATAAAGAAATTGCTAAGGTATTAATCACAGTACTCATATTCAATAAAAAAACTTATTTCGTACTTTTTAGTACTAGATTGTTTATTTTCGGTTGTTTTTCCCACTATGAAGTCGGTTTTCTTTTTGTTTAAAATTATTTTATTTTACGAATTTTAGAGATGAGTAGACCTTAGTCCGGTCAATTTAGGCCTAAAATAAGGAGGAAGGTTACATAAATTCATAAGAAGCTGAAAATTAGCACAGTTGTTCAAAACATGATTATAAATGAAACCTCAAAAGTCCCCATCGTTCCGAGGTGTGCTAAAAATTTTACACGAGGTCAAAGGTAAAAAAAATGAGTTTTTTGCGATTTTAAGCGAAACGGTGAGTTTTTTCACAAAATCACTCCAGTACAAAATTGTAGATCGGAAAATTCTCTACAAAAAAGATATCAATATTTTTTTTCCTAAAAGCCACCATTTTGAAGATATAACGCGTTGAAAAGTTCGATCATTGGTAATCTTCATACTTTGCACATGTACGCCACGTATGAACATCACTTATAAGGTGTTATAAATATAATATAATATAATGTTTGAAAAAAATGACTTACTTCAATGTGCTGAAGTTTTTAAAAATAGTGACTCAACTCAACTCAGACGTTATCAACAGCGGAATTCAATTTCTTCTCGCTATGTATGGAGCTCCTAAAAAAACCACTTGCTTAGATAAGTTGCGATACGCAACTTTTGTTAAAAATACGCGTAATAAAAAGCAAGTACAACTAGCTTCTTTACCTCCAACCTCAGTATCTGCTCACCAACATTTATTGCGGGTATATTACCAAGTTCAAGTGTGGCTTGGTAATCAGCTGGACCCTAAAGACTGGGGTTGGAAGTTGGTCGACAATACATTAGAGCCAGTTCTAACTTTACTTCCACCAGCACCTGAGAAACTTCTCAACTCAATATTTTGCAACTGTAAAAAAGGTTGTAATGCTAAATGTGGATGCAGAAAAGTTGGACTGTTTTGTCCCATGGCATGCACAAACTGCCAAGGCCGATCGTGCTCTAATGTTGAGTCAGCTAATCTAGAAGACTCATATGATACCAATGAGGAATCGCTAGTGGAACAGTTGATCTGTGAAATAGAAAAAAAAGAAGAAGAAGAAGAACAGGAAGAAGAAGACGAAGAACAAGAAACAGTAATCCTGGAAAATTACGAATCAGACGAGGAATATTAATCATTTCATTTTCAATTACACCGCCATTATTTTAACCAACCAATATGTACAATAATATTTTACAATAGTTTTAAAACAAATAAAATCACTGCAGACCCGTGGAATAGGCCTACAGGGGATACCACGTTAAAATAAAACGCGCTAAGTACACTTCCTCATAGGTGGCGTGGAAACGTGTGCAAAGTATGAAGATAACCAATGATCGAACTTTTCATCGCGTTATATCTTCAAAATGGTGGCTTTTAGGAAAAAAAATATAAATATCTTTTTTGTAGAGAATTTTTTGATCTACTATTTTGTACTGGAGTGATTTTGCGAAAAAACTCACCGTTTCGCTTAAAATCGCAAAAAACTCATTTTTTTTACCTTTGACCTCGTGTAAAATTTTTAGCACACCTCGGAACGATGGGGACTTTTGAGGTTTCATTTATAATCATGTTTTGAACAATTGTGCCAATTTTCAGCTTCTTATGAATTTATGTAACCTTGAATGTATAAATTGACCGGATTAACCTGGCAAAGATGCCTCTCGTATGAGGCAATGCGACGGTTACTGTATTATTCTTCGTATTTGCGGTATTTCTATTATTATACGATATTAAATAGGCTCAACCATATGTAACTTTAGATTGTTCTTGAAATCCCTCGAAAGGCGATGGTCTACAATTCTACATCTCAAGAAAGACTCAAACGTTCACGCCGAATATCCCCGAAGGGGTTAGCAGAGGTAGTAATACTCCTGAATATTACGCGACATTGTCACCTGTTGTTCAGAGTACCCACGCTTTGCTTGGACCCACGTTCTCACGTTATACAGGGCAGGCCTATCGGCGTTTTGAACAAATACGCTGTCACATGATTGTGAGTTTCGACAGTCCCCTCGATTTCCTGGGATGCCATCATCAGATCTTGGTCTCATGGTACTTTCTCGGTAACAATAACATAACAAAAGAAATGTTGAGTGAACCTGTACTTCTCTTCATAAAAGCTACGAAGAGGAGCATAAATCTTTATGGAACGGTGAAAGAACTGTTCCCTAACTCCTAGTGATTAAGGACCCACACCTTCCATCATCATCTCAGCAGCATAAGAATATGATTTTCAGAAGCAAATGCCAATATAAGTTCAGAAAATATGTAAAACGCGGTACATTTGCCTATAAAATTTCAGGGTTCCCCTCGATTTTTCCAGGATCCCATCATCAGACCCTGATATCCTCATCATGGTACCAATCCGGGAGTATATTCTATCGAATAAAAAAATAATAATCAAAATCGGTTCATAAATAGCAAAGTAATCGGCGAACAAACATAAAAAAATAAATATATATACGGTCGAATTGCAAACAATTCTTTTTTTTGAAGTCGGTTAAAAATAAATAAAAGAGGTGTGTTCCATATTCAAATACGAGTATGTCAATAAAAAAAACCAGCCTATAAGAAGGTGTATAGCTTGCCAGTGTCAATTAAATGAGAAAAGAGTATCTAACTTCTTTTGGCATACCCCTCGTATGTTTGTATATTCTGTTTTTTGAATTAAAAAATCTCTTCAAATCAACTTATTTTTTCCAAATCCAAACAATCACACAAATCTATATGATTGATTAGGATCATTGTGTGCCAGATAAGCATGAGATATCAGTATCAGGGTTGAAAAATATCGCGGTATTTGTGATTGTTTGATTTGCATTCGACAAGATAACATTATCAATATATGATGACCATCATTTATATTGATTATTGCAAATTTTCAAGGTCAGAATGATTTTATCATGACAATTTGCCAACTTTATTATCAAATGGAGGTCGGTATTTATAAGATAAAATTTTATACATATACGAATAGTTTAAGTATTTCATTTTATATTTTTTATTCTGTATTAAGGTTGACAAATAATTGACAATGGCAGACGGAAGAGCTTTTATGATTTAAATGCTGTCTGTACACTTCACGCCATAAGGCAAGTGTGTTTTATTAAAATATCGCATAAAGTCAATAATTATCAAGAATATAATGGATTTTCATACATTGTCTATATATTAATATTATTTTCTTCAAAGCTATTTAGTCTTAGTAAATTGTATTTATACATTATTTTGATTTCACATACAATGTACATACTACTCGGATCACACACATTTGGGAAACAAAAGATGCTTGAATATATTATTCAATATAAAATGACCTCTCCGATGATATACATCACATTGCTATATATAAAAACAGCTTCCATATTTTTTTCCTACTGTCCTTTGCATGTGGTTTCAGCAGTCAATAATCGCAGAATGTTGTTTTTTTTTACCCGAGTCACTGACTGTTGTCCAACCATCCTTGTGAATGAGGTTAAGGGCGATTTATCTATTTACACGTTAATCATTGTTGTGCGCATCATGGAAACTAATAGAACGCTCTTAGTTTAGTTTATTCAGTGTGCATACTAGTATAAGGTTATTTTGCTTACACTATAAAAAAGATACGATTGAGTATCAGTTTCACTTCTCTAATTTGATTTCTAAAAAAGCGTTAAGTGCTAGTGCCTAATCATCAAACTGCGATATTGCATTCTAAAAGATGAAAACTGTAACGACTCAAAACACCAACACACAGGAAATTGCGAGTTGAATCGAGTATAGAAGACGTATTGCTGCATAAAGAACTGGAAATTGAAAACGTGAAGTAGCTCGTTCCAATACTAATTCCCTTATTTTTCATCGTCATACTTGTATGTGTCGCAATTTCCTGCGTTTTGTGGCAAATCGCGCTTTTGTGTTTGGCGACGAGCAAACAGTTATTTTTATATACCAGATATCATATCCTGGAATATAAATAAATGTATATATTGCCGTGTAATGCCGGCTTACAATGTCACTACCCCTTTCTACCCACGGGTGTCGTAATATACGACTAAGGGTTGAAGTGGTTTTTGCGGTTTATGTTTATGTTTTATGTTTTTATGTTATATGGTTTTTGCGGCTGGGTTTATGGAACATTATTATGTGTAGCTGTGTAGTGTCAGCTAAGAATAGCATTACCCCATTACTACCTGTAGGTGATCGTAAGAGGCGACGAAGGGTATAGGGGCTTCTTTAGTGATTTTTGGGCGATGTGGTTGGAGACCTATCACCAACCATACTTTGTTTTTACCATCTTGTCCCCCATTCAACTTCAAAATGTGGCTGAGGAGTTTCTAGCTCTGAAGCTCTGGCTACCCCTTTTTGGGATTTATGTCCGTAATGTCTATGGATGCATGTATGTAAAGCTCTGAATTTCCTTCATAGAAACTTAGAAACACTGAAAATGGATGTAGGTTCATAAATCGTATTTAATAATATAGTAAAAAATGGCCAATATACAGATACGCAGAATTTTATAGAATTATCAACATAACTAGAACTAATGAAATGGAAATGAAGAATTTGCTTTACATAAACATAAATTAGTTTCAATAGTCATAAATTGTAAAGCAACAAAATACGTGCACGAGTAAAAATACACACATACATATACAATGTGCAATCTAATTTAAACCACTTAGATTAATAAGAACAAAGGACACTTAGCATGTCCAGAAAACCAAAATCGTGAGACAATGTGTACTAAAGGCAAGTATTTAAAATCATTTAATTAGCGCTAAAGCAATAACTATAAATGAGTGCAAATTGAGTAAAGGTGACTTTACCACTTAACATTGCCAATCACGATTGATGACACAAAATGTGTCATTTATGAAAATACTGAGATCATTTTACAGTGCAATGACTAGAGCGTCACAAGGTCGTGTAAAAACGAACTACGAAGACACCTTCGCTTCAGCTAAAATATGATATGGGAATCTTCCAAAGCAACCTAATGAATGACATCACTACTGAGTAAAATATTGCAGTCACCTTTAGTTTCTAGATTGAAATACGTTCATACGAACTTTTTTGTAACAAATTGTTAGTGCCTTGCTGCCAACTTTTCATAGGAAATTTAATTAAAGAATAATTTTTACTAATATTTTCACGGCAATGGCAAATTTAGCCATTCCAAAAACGTTAAAACCATATTTATTTTAGGAATTTCATGTGTACCAGTATTCGGTAGAATATGAGAGTACATCTAATAGTACAGTAACCAATAACCAATAAATACCAATAAACTGCTTTAGTAATGTGTGTATGTTTCACCATTTAATCACAATATCTATTTCTCGTACCATTCGTGTTATCAAACTATCAACCAATAGCAACATTGATAAATGTTTTCAATACGATAGCGAATAAAGAATTTTCTAGTCTATTCCAATAGAATGATCTGGCACGCGAGCCTGAAAGGCCACCCCCAACCCCTAATTCCACTTGTATTCCATCCAGCACCTTTCCCTTTTTATATCGCGTTATTGAAAGCGCTCATCTCTTTCACACATAGTATATTTTAAATATATTTTGTCTTTATCCGAACGTGGTACGATAAAATGAGGATGTTTGCATTGCAGTAGTAAGAGCCACATCCGAGGTATGCAGCATCGTATACAACGAGCACTTATAGTGTCCATACTCAATAATGTCTGGAACGAATGGAACTTTCGTATGAGCGAACATATTCGAATAAAATTTTCTTATTATAACGTATGCTTCTAGCGGATAGGATAACTGAAATACAATATGTATGAGAATGAGTGGGTTGATAGCATTTGAAATAGGGGAAATGTTAGCTGGTGTTGGGTTCTTTTTAATTAAACATTTCATTAATAGGTAACTTGATCTTCAGTCATTAGTATTCTCGAGCGCTATGCATGCAGCAATTAGTACGGCAGTCTTTTGTTTAACTAATGGAACACTCCAGCTCTGCACGATTAGATTTATTTTCCAATTGTCGAAGGTTTCTGTAGTCACTGCTCACTCCTTATGCAATTTAGGGTGATGACAAACATAGCCTTTGTTGCTTCTGAAGGTTTTAGTATCCTATTGGTAAAAAATATTGAAAAGCTGGATAGAAACCGATCTAAAATACCCTTGTTTTACTAATGTCTACAAACGTCTAACGCCCGATTTCTGAATTGAGTATTCCAGCTGAGAACAACTTAAGTATCGTTCTGTCGCATTGAAACCTTAACAACTGAATGAGACAAAACGATGCTTTAGTCGTTCTCAGCTTGAATACTCAATTCAGAAATCGGGCTCTAGGATTGAATGATATAATAATTTAAAAAAACATTTTAACAAGTACTTTATTATCCAAGCTAATATTAAATTATGGGAGGTGAGAGCAAAATTTATTTTTTCTTTGCCTAAAATGACACCACAAATTTACGTTACGTATAATAATGTTTATTAAGAATACTAGTTTTCTACAATTTAATTCTTGTCTATCAAAAAAGTAAGAACAAAATAATGTATCTCATATGTAGCCATTCCGTAAAGCGTTAAACAATTAGTTTACCCAAATAACTCTATTAATAATGCCAACAAAGAACAATATACTAGTAACACTCAGTTGTATTAGCTCATTTACATTTACAATAATAATAAACAAAAACGTTTTGTTTGTTTATGGCACCGATAATGACGACACAAACGCTTCAGGAGAATAGTCTGGCGAATTAAAAACAGGAGAGTGAAAAATAATATGTTTACTCACAGCTCTTTATCACAAGGTCATTTGTTAAGTGATGATACCAACATAACGCGATTATAATAATCAGCGAGGCGAGGCTATTTATAAAAAGATTATTGCTTTCAAAAACGGTAGTTAATAAGGTAGTACAAGCTTATACGTTAAGTAAAGCAAAATATGTCCATTCTTTAAAAAAAAGAAATTACTTAAATACTTTAGATTGACTAAAAAAATATTTAAAAAAAAACTAAAATCTAGCGAAAATAAACGTGACTATTTGTTGTTGTTGACAATTATAATCTAGGACCGTTTAAATTACGTTTAACTGAAAATTATGCTATGTAATTAGTATTTCTGTTTGCCTCGTTTATATGCATTATATATTTCTATATATATTTGCATAAATTACCTATGAAATTGATGCTGTGGTGACATTTTAACTAAATAACACGTTATATTAAAAGACTATTATGAAATACAGTCGTAGCACAGAAACCTTTAAAAAGCACTCTTCTTATACTGGCGTGTCTCCTTCTCAGCTTAAAAAATATCTTTTGTTGAATTATTTATTGGTCTATAAGTAACCTTATCTTATTATGTGATTGTATCGCGCAGTTGAAATAGTATTTACCCATCTTTGTCCGTGGGTGTCGTACAAGGAAAACAATCAAAGTACGCTTACTTAAAAAATAAACTGATAAGATTTAATTGAAAATTCATCAACAACAATCTTTATTTGCTGGTCATGAATTGTTTTTTAGTCGTGATTATCCATCCCAATTTCAAAGGCTTTGTTAAGATTAAATCCACGCAGACACATCATTACATTATTTCACAATGATCTCACATCGAGTAGCTTATATTTTTACCGGTTACTTTTAGCCTTTGGAAATGCAAAATTTCATCATTTATAGATAAAATCGATGGTCTCTGCCTACCCCAATGCGAACTAATGGCGTGAGTATATGTATGTATGTATGTTTGAGAAACACAAAAGTGCAATCCAATGACGTATCAGGGTTCAAAGTTCACATTTAACTGGCATGTTTGCCAAGACAAAGCGAGCGAGCGTAGTGCATCACGGGTGCGGCGAGGCGGAGCGGTGCATTACCAGCAGCATCCTCCTGGGCATAATAGCAGACAATAACTATACGTCAATGTCATCTACTGCCGTGCAAACTCTTTTTATTAGTTGATGAGTTTTTGCACAGCTAAACCTGACAAGAACTAACATAGTTTGTAAGTAAGCTAGACGTTACTCGCCTTCCTATTATTAAATCATCTTACAAGATGTTAAAGGCCTAATTCAAAAAAGTATGTTTTATTATAGTATTGCTTCGAATTTAATAAAAATATAACAATGAAAACGTATCTTACCTGACTGGCAACTCTTTTCGCAAGAACATATACGATTTCTTTTCGCAGGCATTGAGACCTGAAAGGAAAGAAATAACAAATTATATTATTATATAAGTCATAAAATATGAACAGAAACAATAGCATAGTTTGTGAAATGTATTTGGATATATCGCTTTTTAACAGATGGCAACCCTAATTT
The DNA here is from genome assembly GCA_963576735.1 of Bedellia somnulentella. Taxonomy (NCBI): domain Eukaryota; kingdom Metazoa; phylum Arthropoda; class Insecta; order Lepidoptera; family Bedelliidae; genus Bedellia; species Bedellia somnulentella. Next base: position 10,840,528 of record OY755170.1, read on the forward strand.
GCGGCTACTTTTTCACAGGCAGCTATATATTTTAGGAAAAAAAAAAGCTTTAATTTCATATAAGAAATATGCGTATAACTTATGAACGCATAAAACACACCAAAATGTAACCTACTTACGCCTGGCTGCAAGGTAGTTGCGGCCGAATTTGCAACGGCACCCATGGATTTTTATATTCTTTGTATACATACATTGCTATGAGTGGGATGTTATTATATTTCGAAAACAAGTGAACGAAATTTGTCTTCGAATAATAATAAACATTAATTAAATTAAAATTACTTGCGGCCACTTTTGCCTGGCTGCGTCTTGTCAGTGTATTCTCCTATTCATAAACTTATGTTAAAATATGTGTTTGACTCAATACGTTATGAACGTAGAGATTTAGCAGCGGGATCTTATACTATAGGTAGGCGTCTCTGGAACGTGAAGGAAGACGTCATAGTGACGTATACGTTATTGCATGGATTCTACTGAAATTGCATAGGCTATGTTTTCGTTTAGGATTATACGCAGACGGTTCGCCCAGTTAATGATCAATAGACACGGATAGCTTTATCTATCGCATTAACCTATTTGAAGCTGCGAAAAACCCTTGAGCTGTTCATCTGCTCGAGCGGTTAGTGTATGACTGTTCTTAAAAGTTTGCTACGCAGTCGTTTGACCTCCAAGCAGTGAGTACAGTGAGTATGGCGGCCCATATTGCTTTTTTATTTGAATTTGTGTTTTCGTTTGTACAACATAGAACATTTAAACTCGTTTGGCACACTGAGAATAATAAAATAAATTCCATCCATACCTGTTACAAAATACGAAAACATTTAATAGCTTAATGCTCCATTAAAATACCTATTTTCTATAACTATAATAAACCTTGTTAAGAATGAGTAATAGCATTACAAAATGCGAAATATTGGTGGAAAATAAAACCATTTTCTAGCTCAAGGAGCGTGAGATCTGTCAACTAAATTACGTTGGACCCAACTGTGAGGCTGTATCGAATTTGTTATCGGTTTTCTATTAAAAGACGTCGTGCAGAAAATAGAAAAACACTCCGTATAAAAATCACATTAACTAGCAAAAGATACTTCAATGTGAACATGCTATCTTATAACCTTATAACCTCACAGCTTAGAAGTAAACAAATACTATCGGAAAATATCAAGTAATAATCATTTTAAATTATTAAGTTTCAGTAAAGAAAGTTTTGCCGTGTAGTGTCGGCTTAGAATAACACTACCCCATTTCTTCCCGTGGGTGATCGTAAGAGGCGACTAAGGGTATAGGGGCTTTTTAAGTGATTTTTGGGCGATGTGGTTGGAGACCCGTCACCAAAAACGTTTATTATTATCATCTTTTCCCCAATCAACTTCCAAAAGTGGCTGAGGAATTTATCATTCCAAAGCTCTGGCTACCCCGTTAAGGGATTTATAGCCGTGAGTATATGTATGTATGTTCAGTAAAGAAAATTTTACAATTCAAGCTAAATATGTACTTCCTTTCGTTTTCGTTCCAGCATGATAAAAAGAAATTTCTCGAAAACATAAGGTCCTTATTTTGTAAACTATCAACATTATTTAACAATTGGATCAACAATTACCGCAAAAAATATCTAATTGTAAAACAAAAATTTTGTAATTTTTCTATTTGTGGATATTTTGTTTAATATGAGTTATCCTACTGTAACTGTTAGTAAGGCGTGCTGTGTCGGCTTAGAATAGCAATCATACATTCTTCCCAGCTAGTAATGTGGCTGATGGCTAGAGACCCATCAACTGATGACTATTAACAATTTTCATCACTTCTAAACCCTAATCTCTAAATTGCAACACACCAGTAGGTATACTACAGAACCCAGACAATCCCTATTTGGTGAATCAATATTATCCGTGATTGAGGTATCGGAAATCCGCATAATAACAAGCGAAACCTTTTTGGCTTCAGTCCAAGGCCTAGTACATCAGACGACCTTGCATTTTATGTGTGCTATTATAATATGTATGTATATCCTTATCACATGGGAAGCTGTCACATAGTTCTCAGCCGCTGCAATACATTAGCAGAGGATTTAAGCGTGTAAAGTGCTAAGTAGACGACAGTTTAAAAATAGAGTTATTTTGTTTTGATCAGGCTACTCGGTTATTATAAAGATTATATTAATGTTCTCCAGTGATTGCAATTGGACCAGTTATTTTTGCAAATTTTAGTAAAACTGCAGATATATGATAAGGACTTACAATATTAATCTATTTTCAATTGAACCAAAGCCTTTGAGAATAAATAAAAGTGTAATTAAGCAACCGTGATAGCCCAGTGGGTAGAACACTCGGTTATCGCGCAAACGACTAGTGTTCAAATCCTGGGTCGGGCCTACACCAATTTGTCTTTTCTAAAGACATATGTGTGGTTAATTTATCATGGTTGTTAAAGGTGAGGGAAAACATCGTGAGGAAACCCACATGGCTGAGTTGTACTTAGTCATGTGACAGTGTATTCGTACAAAAACGGCGATAGGCCTGCCCCCTATCACGTGAGTACACTGTCCATGCAAAACGTGGGTACTCTGAACACCAGGTGACAAAGTCACGTGATGTTCAGAAGTATTAGTACCTCTGCCAACCCCTTCGGGGATATGCGGCGTGAACGTTTATGTTATGTTTATGTTATTATGTTATGTAATTAAGCATATGCGTCAAGTCCGGGATGTGTGGGCAATGCATTTTTTGTTGATTTAATGCATTTCAGATGTATAATTTAATGTTATAAATAGGCTAATGCACTATACACTTCTGTTAGCGCATTTGCTAGATATAACATAACATAAAAGTTCACGCCGAATATCCCCGAAGGGGTTGGCAGAGGTACTAATACTTCTGAACACCACGTGACTTTGTCACCTAGTGTTCGGAGTACCCACGTTGCTAGATATCTTAATGCACATTACGTTAAACGACAATTTGATCGGAAGATAATTAAAAAAGCGGAAGATTCCAATGATTTGCGCTTTGTGTTGTATACGGAGCGTTTTTGCTAAAAGGAGTTAGTATCAACCTTCGTCCGCGCACGTGACAAAGGAGGAAATACGATAGTTAACTATACTAGGCTGGTCGGTTTTATTTATAGCGTGTTGTTGTAAGTGATGATGATGATGATGAAAAGCTACATGTTATCCTTCCATAGCTTATAGAAAATTATACACTACAAAAAATATCTACTGCAGATAACAAAAGAAATGAAAAAAAGTAAAATTTGGTCTTAGCGTTAAAGGCAAGATTAATAAATTATTGACATGTTACGTAGATGAATCATTTATTAAAATAATGAAGTGGTTTGTTTGAGTTTATTTGGTGCTTTTGCCAAGGCTTCGGGGATAAACGGTGTGAACGAGTCAAACGATTGAGTTTTGAGGTACCTTCATTAGGATGATGAATTTTAGAGAAGGTGCCTTTTATTGCAGTTTTATAAATTAGGGAATGCACGGTTAAATTAGGTGACCAATTTTGCATACGTTTAATGAATTAATTCTAAATACAAAAGAGCAAACGAGATGACAGATAGTGTATTTATGTGTAACATATTAATTTTACAATGACTATTATCTCAATCAATTAAAATATGTTTTCATATAAAACCATTAGTTTTTGAGATTAGGGAGTAGCGTGTGCGTATATAACACAGATAATATAATACTGTATATAAATAAGTTTCGCATAGTTAGCAAAAGAGCTTGTTTATGTAGTCCTAGCGATTATGTTATTTATGTTAATCGTGAAGGTCAAACAGATCCGACGCTTGTCGCTCGTTCTAATCACATACCTATTTAATTTATCAACACGAAGCGTACACTGATCTGACACGATGCAATGTTTAGATTACTTATTAATACAATGTAACATTATCAATATATGTATTTGCACGACTAAGAATCCCAAAAGATGTGGCCAGAGGAGGTAATACTTTCCACTTTTGGAAGTTGAGTGGGGAAAAGATTGCGACATAAAGGAAGGTTAGTGATGAATCTCCAGATAACCTAAAATGCCCCAAAATCAAATCAAAGAAATAGTTAAGTGCTATATTTTAAGGCGACACTGCAGAGTAGTACTGACTTATATCATCGAGATAATGCTTTCAGTTCAGCCAAGGAAGAAAGTTAGTTAAGCTGACAGTTTTCCCCAGTTTCAGCGGTTGGAGATCCATCACCAACAACCTTTATTTTACCATTTTTTCCCCACTTAACTTCCAAAAGTGGCTGAGGAATTTCTAAATCCTTAGCTCTGGCTACCCCTTCTAGGGATTTATAGCCGTGAGTATATGTAAGTACTTATGTATTATAATATTATAAAAATTTTTGCTGTGTAGTCTCGGCTTAGAATAGCACTACCCCATTTCTTCCGGTGGGTGTACGTAAAAGGCGACTAACGGTATTGGGGCTTTTAAGGGATTCTTGGGCGATGCGGTTGGAGACCCATCACCAAGAACCTTTATTTCACTATCTATTCCCCACGCACATTCCAAAATTGGCTGAGGAATTTCTAGTTCCTTAGCTCTGGCTACCCCTTTCTTGGGATTTATAGCCGTGAGTATATGTATGTATGTATGTTTAAATACAGCTTCGGAAGTGTCACTTCCGAACGGTAAATGCGATTTGGCGTTGTTCCCGCAACACAAAATTCAAACACACGAACTCGTAATTTGGGAATGAACTAATCCACTGACGTACATTACGTAAGAAAATTGACAATATTACTCAACCGGGGTTACCAACACAACAACTTACTTTCTCCCACTTGAGGGTATATTTTTCGTATCTAAAAGTTTTTGCCGTATTCTCAAGTAATAGCACAACACCTGTAGCTGTGAATATCGTATAAGATGACTGAATAATTAGGAGCCATTACGAGTGTAAGTGAACCAAGACTAGCAATATCTGAAAATTATAGTTTAAAATTTATGGTTGCCTATACTTACACCTTTCACAACTATCGGAATTTTGTGAGGTATTTTACGTATCAAATGAAGTATTTGGCTGAACGCGTTTTTTAATCAATCTATTTCACTGAGGCAATCATCCAAAAAAGGATTAATTCCAATATAATACTGACAATTCGGTATGCAAAGTTTTTTTTTTTGTATTTATTAAATATTTTTATTCGATAGCAAACACGAAAACAAAAGACTGATTTGAATATTTTTCATTTATAGTGAGTAATTGCAAAGTTATTATTTTTAAAAGATTGTTTAACTTTTGTACTTAATGACGTCATCTATTGAAAATATCACGTAGCGACATGCAAATAAAGCGAAATGTTTAATAAAAATGTTGCTGATTGCAAAACATTTCACGAATTTGTGATCTCAAATGAAATTATTAGGATATTATACTAAACAAACATATGATTTTCGATATTTTATTAATAAACTGCAAAAACGATTGTCTTTGAAACAACGCTGAAGGTCAAATACTGTTACAGTATTTTGTTAAAATAACGGTCATCTTAGCTTTGTTTGATTTTGTAATCAGCATCACTTTTGTAAAACTTTGCATACCAAATTGTATAAGTCGACAAATTATCGTACTAAAATAAGCTATCTAACCCCGCTTAATTCAGACAAATAGATTTAGCAGTTTTGCTTAAAATTACGTATGAATTCGCTTTTACAATTTTAGTACAATATATCCGTTTACCGATAGTGAGTGCCTTAGAATCCTGCTCAACGCAATTCTAAGACCATTAAATTAATTGAGATCACATCGCACTCCCGGCGCCCTCGACCATTACGTTTATTTTGTAAAGTAGCAGTATAAACTTGGATTTTCTCGTGGTCACATGCTATCTAAGTAATTACTTTCTGCTTTTTCAAGGAAAGGAAAGTAATATTTAGAACGCAGATTTGATGGCACTAACCTAAACCTTCTAGTAGTTGCCATGCGACTCTACTAAGGGATCAATATTTTTTCATTAGAACTTTAGTACCTTTTACCATGTTTCGGATACGCGGCCACCGGAACATGTAAAAATAGTAACGGTCTTCTATTTCACCTTATTTGCTTTCATTTGGATGAAAACTGAGTCGGAATTACAAGTATTGAGAGTTCAAAAGTAAATGCAATAATTGTTAAAAATGATAGCATAGCAACGATACTGTTAACTTCCTACCTTGTTTTTGTAGATTAGGAGATAATAAACATATGCTTTTATCAAGGGGCAGGTTGGATAATATCAGCTAGAACTCTGTTTTGTTCATAAAAGGAAATATTTACTCCGCTTTAGGAAATATTAACACACATATTATAACGTGCTGTGTCGGCTTAGAATAGCTCTACCCCATTTCTTCCGGTGGCTGCACGTAAGAGGCGACTAACGGTATTGGGGCTTTTGAAGGATTTTTGGGCGATGCGGTTGGAGACCCATCACCAACAACCTTTTTTTAGAATCTGTTCCCCACGCAACTTCCAACAGTGGCTGAGAAAATTCTGATTCCTTAGCTCTTATGTATGTATATTATAACGGTTGTAATTTTTAAAAAATAGTTCTACAAAAAAAATCGATTACTTTACTTTTAGGCATTTCTCGAAGCTGAGCTGAGAGAACAAAAGATGGCAAATAATTGTAAAGTTTGTGTGGGCTATTCTGCTCATTTTTGTGTCCTTTTGATGTTAGTTGAGGAGTAGCAATATTTGTGCCTTAGTGTTATAGATGGGATCATATTGTTCCCGGAATTCAAGTACAACATGAGTAAACTAGTAGCTTCAAACCAATGTGCCGATGTGAAAGATGATATTGCAAAAAATAGAAAGATATAATATTGAAGTGAAAAGAATAAAAGAGTGTGTATGAAAGTATTTATGGATGTAAACGAAGCTAGGGAGATTTGTCAAGATCGTCTGAAGTGGCGATCGATAGTATCTGCCTACGCCCATGGGAACTAATGGCGTGATTATATGCTATGTTATGTATGTATGTTAAATTTATCGAAAATACTTGCTGATTTTAATACATGGTATTTTATCAATACTGATTGATTTATACAATAGTTACACCCTATTTATATCTCGGGTCAATCCAAGTAAACTTATAATTAAATCAACAATTAACTTGGTCTGGTCTGCTACGTTTCGAGAATCATTCAAGTTAGACACAGCGCTGTACAGTTTGTTCTCTATCGCACATTTAAATCTAACAAATGTATTATTTTATTTTTAACTTTAGTCTATTTTCAAAACAAGTGTTCGTAAAAAATATTTTGGTAGTAGTAAGTTCATAAAATATAATAAACACATTTTAATACTATCATTGTGCGCTTGCTTTCCCAATCTACTCTAAACCAGTGCGGTGGATATAGGTAAAATAATCCAAACCAAGTAAGATTCGTTCGAGCCACCAGCCCATGATTAGGGACGTATGGGTGGGGTTTCATGACAAGTGAGCCACTTGAAGTGACGTATTAAATGACCGGCCCATATATTTTTTATTTTACGTGATTGCAGTTATGTAATACCACTAACATAATTATAATATTTACTTTTAAATATCCGTTTCTATTTTACCTGCGCGCAAAAGAGGTAGTCAGAGCTACAGAATGAGAAATTCCTCAGCTAGTTTTGGAAGTTTAATGGGGGGAAATCATTGTGAAGTAAAAGATGACTTTTGATACAACACCCAACAATCACACAAAAGCCTTAATACCCTTCTTACGATACCCGTACTAAAATAGGTTGGCGCTATTCTAAGCCAACACTACACAGTAATTTTGCTTTTATGATATCAATATTTCCCAAATATTACGTGGTTTTTTTAGCTACGCTGTAGTAGTGTGTGTCATAACTAGTTTTATTGGCTATCAACCTGCCAAAATTTCATTGAGACAAACGCAGTATTACGTTTTAATACTAGTATGGAATAGTAATGATAGATGTGCAAGTCTTTTTATTCTATTCTCCATTTATCCCATAAGGGGCAAAAGAGAAGAGTGATGTTATCCATATCTTCATCGAAATAATGGTGTCCTATTTAATCAATACATAGTATAAAACAAAGTCGCTTTCGCTGTATGTCCGTATGTATGCTTAGATCTTTAAAACTACGCAACGGATTTTGATGCGGTTTTTTTCAATAGATAGAGTAATTCTTAAGGAAGGTTTGTATGTATAATAAATGCATAATATAGTAGAGAAACACTGATAAATTTAAAGGTTTCTAATGTGATGTCGTAAATAAGCACGTTTTTTTGCGCTTATATTGCAAACGCTGGCTGAACCCTACGAGATAGACCAAAATAATGTACTACAGTATTGTTCACCTTAAAAAGTTCAACAAAAAAGTCTGCGATGGTATATGTCTATCTCTTAGGGATAACCCAGCATAACCAGTTTTATTCTTTACTAAAAAATGGTTATTTCCGAAGTGATTTTAAACAATACAGCATTAATCCTTATCCAATTAAGTACCTTAAATAAATTGTGCATTTATTAAAGATCAATATGCTTTTTACAGCATGTAATTTAAGTGAATATTACCGAAGATATTACAAATTTAAAATGCAGGGTCGTATTTGTTTGCGCCGGGCGGCGCGTGCCTATAAATAGCGCGTCGATGGCCGCGCTTCGCCTCCCTATTCGACTTGACTTGACTTAGCTTAGGTACACTCCTTTGCAACGCCAGGGCCGCCTTCAGCCGCCCGGCAAAACACACGTCAAGGTGACGCCGCACAGGCCGCAGGGCCAGCAGCACCGAACCGGTGGGGTTTTAGTCGGTAAGAGTCCGACATACCCCCGTCGCTCGAGAGAGGATCCTATGAGGATTTCCCCACCAGTAAACAAAAAAAAAAGCGCTTCGCCTTATAGCACTTTATGATTTGCAGCGATCGCACGCGTTTATCGGAGCTCTCTAGCGAGGAAAATATCAAGAATTAATTAAAACATGTTTGTATTGGCTAATGACAAAAAAGCTGTGAACGTTGTGTATAAGGACATTCTGTAGTAGATATATTTTGCATTGCACCCGTGCGAAGCCGGGGCGGGTCGCTAGTTACTTATAAAATCAAATAATAAATGATAACCTTAAATTGAGTGTTAGCCTCATAGTGAATCAAGCAAAGACTATTTAATTAAAATCCAGAAAACGTTTCTATTGCTAGCTCATCAGTCGTAGAACAGAAATGCACCAATTTAAATAAAAAAAAGTTCTAAATACTACTCACACAGACACAGTTACACGTGTTCAAATTATTTAGTAGAGCTCAAAGTCCAACACTTCGATCGTCATAGACTTTGCCTACCCGCCAAAGCTATTATCGATTTTATTTTAATAGGCAAACATATCAAATCAGTTTGCAGCAGAGAGAATGCAATGATTTGTTTATAAACATGAATGTATTTTTTGTTGAAATGAGTTTTCAATAAATTATATAATTTAGTCATTGTATTACGATGTTGGTAAAATTTTAACCGCATTAACTTATTTATAATTTAATGAACTGGTTTTTCATATTCAATTAATATGATCTGTAATATTTAGTTAGTATTCATTACTATTTTTACTCTTTCTCCACTCCAGTGCATTTTTTTTGCATGTAACAATGTATTGTTGGCATGTATACAATGTATGTGGGGTGAGTATTACAATCAAATATGTTATATTTTTATACAATATATTTATACAAATCGTAATTTGTGGAGAGGGGGTAAATTAGAAAAATATTATTGAAGGGAAATCACGCATATTTAAAATTGAGACAGTTGTACTGTGAAATTTAACAACAAGGGAGATGAGTCATGATATCTTTCATATCATCTTACATTATCAATAACTTTCTAATTGGGTTGACAAATCTATTATCAATTCAGATGACCATTGCTAATAACCCTAATAACAAGCAATAGTTTCAAACAAAGCACCTATTTTAGTACCACCAAGCTCTATACCATAAGTTATTTTATATTACTTAAATGGGAAGGGAGACACTAATTCTTAATGAAAAAACCCAGATTGTTTATATATGTATTGGTTCAATTAAAGGGATAAATTAAATATATGGGTGAAGCAAATAATAAATCTTACATCACTTTATCAGTTATGATAAAAAGGTTTAGAAAGCAACTAAGGGATGAAAATTGATAGCTTAATTTAAAACTATTCTACAAATTACATTAATTGGTAAATCACTTATTATGTGAGTAGCATGAACCAGCTAAGCAAATAATTCTAGTTTAAAAACAATATTTTGTTATGCTAATAGTACTATTTTTACTGTAATGATTAGTTACCTAATGATACAAATTTAGGTAATATTGATTCAATAAACTGTTTAAGTATAGTAAGTTTTGAACTTTTCTAAGTAAAAACTAACCAATACTAAAACTATAGGTAATAAATTTACAACAAAACTGATACAAGTGAGTGAGATACAAAGTGTCAGGCTTGAAACCCCAGTGCTCCATGTACTCCTCACTCGCAGGTAGTATGATAGTATACATTTATTTTGGGGTTACTTGAGATGGTGGAGTCAAATTCTGAAAGAGTAAGTATATGGTGGAGGAACCATTGTTGGTAAGCCTATATTATAAATATTATATTAATGACTTGGTGTGAATGTCACAGAAAAGATGATGCATGATGCTGATGGATAAAAGCAACACAGCACATGATTATTGTCAATTGATTCACGGGGGATGCTGATGATGATGGGTTTTGCATGATGTACACAGAAGAAAATATGTAAAACAAATAAAATATAGTTGTCATGCAATATTAAAGAGAAGCACAGCTCAAGGTTAAGAAACGACTGCACACCATCTATTGGACAATCTTATTTTGATACATAAGAATCTGAAAGTCCACAGCTCATGGTAAATATTTTATAACAAATGCATTATTTAAAGTATAACTAAATGCACCAAAAATTCAATGCCCTTTTTGTTGAAGGTTATCAATAAAAGTTAATGCCCTATCCTTAGGCCTGTTAACTACACAAAAAAGTTTCATAAAAGTTTATAAAGCTGTTCTGGGGGACTGAGGGTACTAGAGCCTTTTAAATTGTTGTTAAACTGTTTTTAAACTGCACAGTTGGAGACCTTCCACAATCAACTTTATTCAACAATCTTATTTCCCAATTAAATTTCAGGTATATCAGTATGTCAATTTATGTAGGACAAGATATTTTATTCATAGGTAACTATAAATGACTAACTATAAAAATATGTATTTTAATTTAATTGTAGACTTACGAAAGAAGTTGTTTTATTATGACAAGTTATAATCAAAACATTATGCAAAAAGCTCTACAAAATTCGACCTTCAAATGGATTTTCGCAAGCTTGAAGATCGTAACTGTTATTGATGTGGACAGTGACATGGTTTATTATACTTACCAAAATCTATAAACTGCTTGATCGATAAAGGTGACGGATTAAACTGGGAATAAAAGTCCAGCATTTTGGTCACATTGTTGAAAATAGCGCCTGCCAGCCTCATGTTTATAAACTAAGAAAATACTAAACTGCAAAATGCTTCTATTGAATTTTTGTACCGACTTTAAAGAAATGAGTAAAACATTATCTAATTCTCATCAAATGTTTAAGTGTTCAAATTGAAACAAAGGTTACAGTTATGACACTATATAGCTACACAACTTATCTGAATTTATTTAAATAACGGAGAAAACACCAAAAATCGCGAAAGGTTACCGTCACGATATCTTTTCAAACTGATATTTTTATTTTATAGTTTTTTTATACTTTGGATTTATGTTTTTTCTCAATTGCTCGCAAACGACAAAGCGAGACAAAGCATATACAGAAATGTCACTGTCATGTATGTAAAACACCCAATTTCAGTGTCTAAATGACAAATGAGACGTCAAAATATTTTACTCTTTTAATGCTGTGAGTAGACGGTATCGAACCAAAAGTATCGATACTAATAAGAATCGAGTCCTTTTGAATAGCCTTATACATAGACGTTATAACAGAATATAAGTATAAAGTATATTGAATTTTTGGTGCATTTAGTTATACTTTAAATAATGCATTTGTTATAAAATATTTACCATGAGCTGTGGACTTTCAGATTCAGACAAAATAAGATTGTCCAATAGATGGTGTGCAGTCGTTTCTTAACCTTTAGCATGAGCAAAACAGTCATAAGAACACAGTAATGATATTTCTGAGTATCAGGTGACATATTTATCACCTGGTACTCAAAATACATACTATTTGCTGGGTTGGTGCATCTACATGATAGGGCCAGTCTACCGCTGCGCTCTGATTTGTCCAACCAAATACACTGTATACCACGCTAATTAGAACACTCAACCCTGTGAGTTTCTGTGGGACTGATGGAACCACATACCGACAATGACTAATTGATTGTGTTAGATGCGGAGAATGCAGAGAAATAAAAGTTCAAATCCTAAGTCTAGCTGGCCTAACCGATGTGTCTCTTAGAATTTATCAAGGTATAAAATGATAAGGAAATTCACAAGCTATGCTCCTAATAGGCATGAATATAAACACTTGGTCCAGGCAAATTTTAATAATCAGAATACCAGGTAAACAAATTGTTTAGTTCCCCTGCCAACCCTTCGGGGATATATTGGAAGGGAAGTGCGGTGTGTCAACTTGTGTTGAATTAAAATACATAAATTATTTAATTTACTTGTTTTTTCTATACCAACGAGGCCTGTTCATTAATACAGTTTCATTATTACTACATTATTATTCGATACATTATTATATTAATTACTGCTTTCAGTAAATAAGACTGCTTATAAACTTTTCCATTTATGAGAAATATAAAATTTAAACAAATAAAGATTTATTAGAAGTACTATCTGCGTAATAGCTCCCTCTACCTTTGCTTTAGTCTTTATAATCGTGATTTAGTATGAGCATGCTTATTTCTCAATCCAAAAAACTGTCAATGTATTAAAAGGCTACATATGACCACAATAATGAATTTGAGGAAAGCAAGTCACATTTGTCGGGATCGTGCAAAGTGACAATCAAAAGTCTCCATTGGATACCCCAATGGGAATATAGAGCGTAAGTATATGTAAGTTACTATTAATGAATACGTATTGAAAAACAAAATTTCGTTACTATTGAGTTTTTGTATACCAATTACCGGAGTTACGGTATTCAGCTGCGCATAAATATAGCAATTGATATTCAAACATATATAAACATATATTCAGAATCAAAATTTACGTTTTTTTTAAACATAAATTTATTCCTCAAAATCTGAAACGTTTGCGCCGAATATCCCCGATAGGGTTGGCAGATGTACTTACACTTCTGAATATCACGTGACATTACCACTTAGTATTCAGAGTACCCACGTTTTGCTTGGACAGTGTACTCACGTGCTAAGGGGCAGGCCCATCGCCGTTTTGTACGAATACACTGTCACATGACTAAGTACAACTAAGCCTATGGGTTTCCTCACGATGTTTTCTCTCACCGTTTACAACCATGATACACTTACATCAATGCTTGAGAAGGAAGCATGGTTATTCACAGCTATTTTTGAATATACATACATAAACGTAAATGTTCACGCTGATTATCCCCGAAGGGGTTGGTAGAGGTACTAATACTTCTGAACATTTTTAAATATATTGAGGCGAATATAAGGCGAAATAAATACTATAAAAAATAAATGAAGTTTTAAAGTGAAAAGACTACGTTAACAGTACTATGTTTTTTAAAAACATCCTTAATATGATCAATTTACTTGAATGCGATTACGCAGCAAATCGTTTGGCCTACGATTTGTTTGATTGTTTCCCGGATTTGACTATTAGATTTTAATTATTTTATAGTGTGTAGTTAAATATATTTCATATTATAAATTTGAAAGTTTAGATGTTTGTGTGTTTGAGACGAAAAGGCTCCTCAAGTACGTAATATATATGAATGAAATTTGGCAGAATGCTAGATAATTACTTAAATTATCAAAAAGGACACTTTTCATAACAAAACAAAATAAGCAACAAAATATTCACGGCTGATTGAACTAAGAGCACCGGAAAAAACGCCTTAAGTTTTATCATAAGCAAATTTGATATCACGAAGTCTGTTGAGTCGGCTATAAAAATATATGTACGAAAAATATGTAAGGAGTTATCTTCTATATTTTTGTTTTCAAAGGGGTGTAGTGTGGTACGCACACATATTCCCTCCATATCTTGTATGTTAGTCCTAAGTCTTTAGTCTAGTCAGTCATAGTCAAGTCAGTCATAGTCAAACCAGTCATAGTCAAGTCAGTCATAGTCAAGTCAGTCATAGTCCAGTCAGTCATAGTCAAGTCAGTCATAGTCAAGTCAGTCATAGTCAAGTCAGTCATAGTCAAGTCAGTCATAGTCAAGTCATTCATAGTCAAGTCAGTAATAAACTGATATATATATATATATATATATATACGTATGTATTCAAGCGATATATACGTCTTTAATTCCAACTGAATGTAGATTTGATTTGATGAACAGTATCATGGGTGGATACTATCAATCGATGTATTACATCGACTATCGCTAGTGCACAACACTATTTGCAATATCTTATTTATTTACATTTTATTACTTTACTTAGGTTGTTAGGTTAGTTTCCAGATAATAAATTTACAGCATATTACAGTCTAAATTTATTTCATTTCAGTTGTTTTATTTTATAATAAACTCTGACAGTAAAAAATCCTTTAATAATTGTTCGTTAGTTTTATTTTTATAACAAATAATACTGTATGCATTCTGAGGTGCAAGTTTCATGGAGTATCGTATCGCAGTGTTTTTTTCTTTATTTATCTTTGTCAATATGAGTGCTGTAAAACAGGTATGTGATTTTTAATAATCTGTATCACTCATGTTTGAAACGGTTACTTTTACCCATAACTGTAGTAGTATTGTATCTTTATAACATTAAAATATCTTGACTAACACTTATCAAGCTCAATATTGTGAGATAGAATTTCCAAGTTAAAAATTCATATTGGCAGCTTAAAGTAGCTTTAATCTATTTAGACCTGTAGTTGGATTATTTTGATGAGAGTTAAGCTCAAGATATTTATTCTACAAATAGTTGAAAGAAGTTAATATATTTACTGTTTTTGTAGTTTGTATAAGTAAGACTATTTTTTTCTTCACACCAATGTGGTATAAAGTTCCTAGTGGTATAAATAGTGTTGTACACAATGGTGTAATATCTCTTTTAGCAGTGAGTATATGTGAATATGGAAGACCTGCTGCATAATATGGAAAGCGTCAGCATGGAATTTGGCCTTAAGCAAAATTGCAGTAAGACCAAGATGATGATAGTGGTTTGTGCCAATAACAATATGCCCAGAGTCACGAACATTCCAATTGTGACTTAGTACAATCAACATCTATCTGGGAGGGTTGATATCAAACAATGGCCAATGCTTGGTGGAAGTAAGGCCACAAATAGTGATTGCAAGGTTATCTATGGACAGACTAAGTAAATATGGAAGAACCGCCATATCACCAAAGTCACAAAGAAACAAAGGATAAGAGACAAAGAAACAAAGGAGAAGAAACAAACTTAAAAGTGTAAAAGAAACAAAGGATAGAAGAATTTTGCCCTGGCAGCCATTGACAGTAGCTCAATTGGCAGAGCGACAGGGGGCGTATACCCGAGGTAGCTGGTTCGATTACCGCCTGTGTCAAAATTTTTCTTTCCTTTATTTATTAGCAATAATCCCCACATGAGGTTTTCATGAACAAACACATTCAAAATAAAGTCACAAAGACCCGGCTGGTAGCTCAGAGAAAGCAAGAAAAGAGGATAGATGCTCTTGAGATCTGGTGCTGGAGGAAAATGCTTGAGGTATTGTGGATAGAGTTCCATACCAATGACTTAATCCTCCAAGAACTAGGTGACAAACAGCACCTATAATCTATAGTCCAAGCTTGTAATCTCAACGAGGCGGCATGTCTATCGAGCGACAGGTGGTACAGGGCAGAGCAGAGGGCACCCGAATACGTGGGAGATCATGAGATGGACAAATGAAATAGAGGCAGCGCAGGGGGTCACCCTGTACCAATGCATGCAATAAAAAACCAGCCTTCAGACAGGAATGGCGACAAATTGTGCGGTAGGTCACCCGACCGAAATGATAACCATATCCACTCTGAAAGAAGTGCTATGACTGAGAACAAGATATCTGAAACTTACAGCTATACTCTGACTGTTAGTACTCACTCAGCCAGAAAAGAAAATCAACTCCTGAGGCACACAGTATGTGGTGGGTGGACCTCAAAAGATACTGTTAAATTATAAAACTAATTTAGTAGGTATGATAAGAAAAACATTTCTTCACATATAATATACACTAAAAATATTACTTCTATTTGTTTTAGATGACTTATAAGGTTTTTGTCTACGGAACTCTAAAAGTGAATCAACCAAATCACTACTATCTGACTTCACCACAAAATGGAAAAGCTGCCTTTGTTAGCAATGGTACAACTAAAACCAAGTATCCATTAATAATTGCTAGCAAATATAATATACCTTTTTTACTTCAGAGCCCTGGACAAGGATACAATGTAAAAGGTAATAGTATACATTCTGAATGTGTCAGCTTCATTGAAGGTTATAAGATATAGGTTGGTCATTGGGCAATTTAATTTGCAATACCACTAGCCTGATTTCAATTTTATACTTAGGCAGGCATGAGTGGGTTAGCAATATTATCTTATATTAGTTCAAGTCGACAGTAGTCAATAGATGAGAGCAGGACAGGATAGGTCATTGTGATTGTTGGGAAGATGAGGATGGGGAAGGCTTGTGTCCTTTGCCTTTCATACATACTCAAACTCAACTCAAACGTTCGCGCTGTATATCCCCGGAGGGGTTGGCAGAGGTACTTATACTTCTGAACATCACGTGACATTCTCTCTTCGTGTTCAGAGTAATATATTTTGCTTGGACTGGACAGTGTACTCACATGATAAAGGGGTGAACGGCCTATCGCTGTTTTGTACAAATACACTGTCTCATGACTAAGTACGACTTTCATACAAACAAGTTATTTATCTTATATTAGTTTCCTTAAATAAGTATATCAGCATAAACCTATCTATCATTACCTTGGTTACAACCATAGTCCCCAGATCGAAAGGCAAAACCTTAAAATCTAGATATCCTGAACTACTTCTGTCATTTTCATTAAAAATCAGGTTATGCGTTCGAACAGCAGCCTTGCTTTGAACTTTTTAATTGTATTAGTATTTATATATATCAGTTTTATTCCGAAGATTCTGAAGTCACAGAAGAACTGTCTTCTAACACAGATTTGTTTAGACAAGGCAATAAAAGAAAAATGAAATGAGATAAAATTCAAAGGAAATATATTAGGTGGATAGATTTTCGCAACGATGATCAATTAATTCATGAACTTCAGTGGGTTAGGATGGTATCCCACTAACACTTAAGAAGGGCTCTAGTTTCATTGTAAGTGTTGCCCATTGATTAATCCAAACTTCCTCATTATTTCTGTAAACTGTACCGTAGCTTTGTCCTGCTTTCCAGGTGAAGTTTATAGTGTAGATGAGCTAATGCTGAGTAAATTAGACTCTCTGGAGCGCCATCCTCACTATTATGAACGAGAGGAGGACCAAATTATACTTGATGGGTGAGTCACTCGGAAAATTACGTTATCATTTATGTGCTGTAAGTTTTGATCAAAATAATATAGCATTAATTTCAAGTAATTTCAACTAAGTCCAAACAACCAATACAAATATTTCAATAGATTTTGAAGAGCAAAACTTGTAACTGCTTGCGTAGTCTAGCAGTAAAGTGCTCGGATTCTATTCGGGCCGATCCCCAGGTGTAAACTCACAAGTTGGAAAGCAAAATTCAGGCTTGAATCATTTGATCATTCGAAAATTAAAATGATTCCGTGTTTCGAAGGGCACGTGAAGCCGTCGGTCTTGGCTACTATCACGGTAGTACTAGTTAGTCTGCCAATTCGCCCTTGGCCGGCGTAGTGGACTATGGCCAAATTACCGTATACAGAAGGCACGAGCTCCTCGGTGCAGAGATATATGGACTTGTAAACGTACCATAACCATAAACGTTCACGCCGAATATCCCCGAAGGGGTTGGCAGAGGTACTAATACTTCTGAACATCACGTGACTTTGTCACCTGGTGTTCAGAGTATCCACGTTTTGCAAGGACAGTGTACTCACGTGATAGGGGGCAGGCCTATCGCCGTTTTGTACGAATACACTGTCACATGACTAAGTACAACTCAGCCATGTGGGTTTCCTCACGATGTTTTCCCTCACCGTTAACAACCATGATAAATTAACCACACATATGTCTTTAGAAAAGACAAATCGGTGTAGGCCCGACCCAGGATTTGAACACTAGTCGTTTGCACGATAACCGAGTGTTCTACCCACTGGGCTATCACGGTAGTACACATACATAAATTATAAAATTACTTATAATACTTGTAATCAGTGTTAATGAAAAAGGTTTTTTAAATTTACAGCACAAATGAAGAAGTTTCCTGTTGGGTGTACTTCATGAAAGGGTTTAAAAAGGAATTGCTTTTAAAACCTCACTTGCAAAGTTATTCATCAATTGATACTCACGGCCTTGCATACGTGGAACCCTCGAAAAGAGACCCAGATCACAGCACCATTTCGGAAATTAAGGTAGTCTAGTATTTATGAATATTCTACTTAAATTTGTTGTTGGGCAATGTGGTTGCAGACACATTTCCAACATCCTTTATTTTATTATCTTGAAGAATAATAATTTTGAATTCTGGCTACCCCTTTTTTATGTATAGCCATGAGTACATGTATATAAATGTAGGGGAACCGCGAGCATTTAACATATTGACAACTTCTTTAATAAATCGGAGAAAGTTTTGATCGGAGATACGTATTTGAATTTGATATATTCAGGTGGATTTCGATTACGTTATCGTTATCAGGCATTGTCATTTAAAAACCTAAAGTGCGTGCTCTCTCTCTGCTGCAGTTGCAAATTTTTACCCAAACATACAACATACCATTGTGCATGTTGCTAATACACGAAATATTTTAGAAGGAGAAGAAGAAAAATAATTTATTTGGCAATAAAACAATAAGTGGTACAAAAGTTGGTTAAATTACAAAGGTTGCTGAATCGGTTCTGGCTCAGCATATGTGCTTTTAATTTAATGTAATTTACTATAGTTTTAAATATCAGACTGTGTTAATCTTTTATTATTGGATATTTTATTATGTTAGATACTCCTTAATGTTACAGCTGGTGACATGCTCTGTCGGCTATTTAATGAGGCGTTGAAACAAACGATATTTTTTACACTCTGGTATAATTACCCTATTTTTTTGTCTTACAAATTTTATTTTGTTTCACAGTACCAACATTTATGAATATCCATCAAGCAATGCTTAAAAGAAAGTTGCCCTTGGTAAATCTTTAAATTTTGCTTGGTCAAGACCTGACCAGTATATCTACTTATTAGTAGTTTATGTAGCGGTAAAAAATATTAGCTTCATTACGATTTTGTAACCTACTATTAAGTCTGGCAGTTTTCTTTAATATTGTTTACTTATATACATAAGAAGTATTGGTGACATGTTAAATATTCTATTGCAAAGTATACTTAAAATAAATGCTTTAAAATTAAAATTATTGTTTACCAAGTAGTATAAAAATGTCCAATGAATTTAATGTGCGACAAAAAGCTGATTGAAGATTTGTTTTATTGCAGCTACAAGAATATACAATATGATCCCGTTCTGCGAGAGCGAAGAATTTCATGAAATTGTCCACCTTTAGTATTTATTTAGTTTGATATTTTAATTTAGGTTGTAAATTGTCTATGTAAATATTTTTGAATAAAAACCCTCAAGGAAGTGTGGAGTCTTATCAAGTTGACTTAATTGGCCTAGACCTCGCTTTTATAACATACCCTTTTTATATTATAAATCGATAAAGGACATCAAACTAAACAACTTTGCCCATGGAATGCCTATCTAAAATATTGTAATTTTCAAAAAAATATAATAATTAAAAATTGTCGTACCTAGTTCAAACTGAGAATGTACAGAATGAGAATCTTTGCTTCAGTGAAAATAAGAAATAAAAAAAAACATTTGATCTATGGTGTAAACAAAAACATAACCTCTTTCGGTATTTTCCAGTTCAATCGCTCGCTTACCGGTTTATTTTCATGATATTATTTTTCAACGACGATCAATACAACTGGAAAATACCGAAAGAAGTTATATTTTTGTTTACAGAGCGATAAGCATAGATCAAATGTTTTTTTTTATTTCTTATTTTCACTGAAGCAAAGATTCTCATTCTATACATTCTCAGTTTGAACTGGGTACGACAATTTTTAATTATTATATTTTTTTGAAAATTACAATATTTTAGATAGGCATTCCATGGGCAAAGTTGTTTAGTTTGATGTCCTTTATCGATTTATAATATAAAAAGGGTATGTTATAAAAGCGAGGTCTAGGCCAATTGATGATATACATATGTAGTTATAAATTTCGATCATATATACCAAAGATACACCAACAAAGCACGGAAAGCGGCCCGGCAAAACAGCGCTTAATGTTATTGCACTGTTATATGCACTGTTTTGCTGACAGTCACCTACTAGACCTCAAGCGGAGCAATGCCAAAATGCTCCGTGAAATTTTGCAAAAATAACACCTTAACAAGCCTTAAAAAGATGGAGTTTCGAAGTAGTTCAATTATTTTCTTATAAATTAAAAGCAAAATTAATACAAAACCTTGCTTAAATCGTTAATTTTACAAAAAAATATTTATCATATTAAGGGGCGGTTTCACCATACTCTGTTAGTTAGTTTAACAGTATGTTAAATCTTTTAATGGACTGCTCAAGCTGTTGAACGTTGAAAGGATGAATGTTTTCGGTTTGACTCACATAATCCCTGATTGTCTAATGGTCTGTTACATTTATCCCGAAGAAAATAGACACTTTAACATCAATGTTCATTTTAAACACTGATTAGTTAACGCTTCGTTTACTAGAAATTGGTGAAATTAGTCCTAATATAAACTAAACTATTCAGAAAAAAAATGGAGAAAAGCCGCTTCTTCAGAAAAAGAATATTTGTTAAAAATAGTGATTAACTTAATTTTATCGAAAAGTTATTTAAATTAGGTATGTATGATACTGTTTGGAATTTTCAGACGGGTAGTGGAAGGACCGTATCATCCGTGTACTATATCAAATATTGAATGTATATCAAATATTGATGGTATATTAAATAAAACATTTATAATTTTCAAAATAGTTTTACTGCATTCAAATATGTTTCATAAATCATCTGCTTAAGTCGGGATTCGAACAGGTAAATATGGTATAAATATATCTTGAATTTTATAAAAATACCGATCAAAAGCGTCTATCATAAAGAATGATTACTTCAAAGTAACATAGTATCTTATATTAAAGTAAATGAATTATTTTTCATAAAACCGACCCTTATTTAATTGTAAATAAAGTAGAGTATTTAAAATGCTCCATGAGAATAGCATTTATTTATTTGTAACAAGTGTCTCTATAGGTATAACCGCGGTCCACTTTTGGTCGTTGAATTTGTATCAAGTGCGGTATCTTTGGTATATATGATCGAAGGTTATGAATCAAAGTAATGAATGAGAAATGTCATTAGCAAGTAATTTTTAACAATGGATGTACCCCTAATAAATAATAATAACTAAAATGATTAGTTTTAATTATTTTAGGAATAGTTAAATATATTATTATAAATATTTTTATATCAATCGAAAGCTGTCTAGGCCCATCCTACAATTGCGCGAACCAATGTCTTGTTATGTCTTTTAATAATTTCCCCAAGTGATTAAATTGCGCAATCTAAACAGCTCAAAATTCATGTGGTCCATCAAACTAGTGAGATAAGGTTTTTGGGAAATAAAGTTTGATGCAGTAAATTTTACCAAACGATAGGATATCCTATATCACATATTATCTTTTTACCATTACCAAATAAACATAAATATCCAGTAATTAAGTATTGGTCTAACATAAAAGCAACTATTAAGGAGTAACAGTCCTATTCATCATTTACCCAACCCTATATCAAACACCCTGTATATTCGTTGTAAATAAAAGTATTTGTAGGTGTGTACATTGTAGGTACAATGGTCAAATTGTACTCTACTCTACTTTTTAATTGGCCTAGACCTTGCTTTTATAACATACCCTTTTTATATTATAAATCGATAAAGAACATCATACTTAAAAACTTTGCCCATGGAATGCCTATCTAAAATATTGTAATTTTCAAAAAAAAAATGATAATTAAAAATTGTCGTACCTAGTTCAAACTGAGAATGTATAGAACTAGATTCTTTGCTTCAGTGAAAATAAGAAATAAAAAAAACACATTTGATCTATGGTGTAAACAAAAACATAACCTCTTTCGGTATTTTCCAGTTCAATCGCTCGCTTACCGGTTTATTTTCATGATATTATTTTTCAACGACGATCAATACAACTGGAAAATACCGAAAGAAGTTATATTTTTGTTTACAGAGCGAAAAGCATAGATCAAATGTTTTTTTTTATTTCTTATTTTCACTGAAGCAAAGATTCTCATTCTATACATTCTCAGTTTGAACTAGGTACGACAATTTTTAATTATTATATTTTTTTGAAAATTACAATATTTTAGATAGGCATTCCATGGGCAAAGTTGTTTAGTTTGATGTCCTTTATCGATTTATAATATAAAAAGGGTATGTTATAAAAGCGAGGTCTAGGCCAATTTGTGATTTCTCGACATACCTACGTTTATACCTGGTTTCAGACTTTCAGACAGAGAGTTTTCATTTAATTTTGACCGTTACTTCACCCCCTCCTTGATATTCTATCTTTGCTTTAAATAATAAAATATTCTGGGAATTGTACTTGTTTATTTAGTGTAGTTTACGAACAAATTGCTTGAAAAAAATACGGATTGGCTGTTTCTATTTCATCTGCATCAAGCTTGCCTTCAGAAAAATAAGTTTTGTTTATTATGTTTTGGCTACTAAATAAAATAGCAGCTCGTTCTAGGACTTATTACAATGTCTTGTATCATAGAAATGTAAGCATAAACTTTTGACTTACTAATTTCTGTAGCTTTTTTTATACATACAAACATATACATACGGGCATAAATCTCAAAAAGGGGTAGCCAGAGCTACAGAGGTAGAAACTCCTCGGCCTCATTTGGAAGTTGATAGGGGAAAATATACTCGTATCGCCCAAAAACCACTTAAAAAAGCCCCATACCCTAAGTGGGCTCTTATGACACCCGTGGGTTGAAAATGGTAGTGACATTCTAAGCCGGCACTATGTGTTTTTTGAATAATCTATCAGAATAACGTATTTTAACTACAAATTAATTCTTACTTTCCCAGATATCACACAGAGTGTTTGTGTATGGCACACTCAAACGAAACGAGCCAAACCATTACTGGCTGACAGATGCTACCAATGGCAAAAGCCAATTTATTAGCGAGGGTCAGACCAAGGAAAAGTACCCTCTCATCATAGCAACTAAGTACAACATTCCATTCTTGCTTCTAAGCCCTGGTAAAGGATATAATGTTAAAGGTAAATTTATAATTGTTCAATTATTCAATTATTATTCAATTATTTTTACTTGTGTGGTAGTACATACATACATACATACATATACTCACGCTCAAAAAGGGGTAGCCAGAGCTTTAGAACAAGAAACTCAGGAGACAAGATGGTAGAAATAGAGTATCGTTGGGGATGGGTCTCCAACCGCATCGCCCAAAAATCACTTATAATAAGCCCCATTAGACCCTTAGTCGCCATTTACGACACACGTAGGTAGAAAGGGGTGGTGACATTCTAAGCCGGCACTACACGGCAATTAATAATAATAATAAAAGCATTTATTTGTCTCTTTTACACACATGACATGAAATGTAATAACGACAATGAATATTTACATAAGACAAAAAGGTTCGGAGCTCGGTCTATCCACAGCAAGTAGATAGCTTCGATTTTCAGCTCCGACCTACTATATACTAAAAAAAAACTTAAATCTAACTTATAACTAGCACACATAAAATATGTGTAAAAACACATTGTATAAACAAGTTAAATATTCATATCTAAAATATATAACAAAAGCATAACAGCTAGCAAATATGAACAGTTTTACTTTAATTCAATAAAGGGTATAAATCAAACGAATGAGCAAACATTGTGTAAAAGCGTACGAGGAATAATTGAATTACACATATAATAATACAATATATTTACGGCTATAAATAAACTAGACCCTAGAAAGGGTAGCCAGAGCTTCAGAATAAGAAATTCCTTAGTTTCTTTTGATTTCGAACTGACGAAAATTTCAAAAAGTCCAAACGCATCTCTATATTTTTTTTTATTTTCTTTTATTAACATATCGTGTCCCACTGCTGGGCAAAGGTCTCTCCTTGGATTTTCCACTCATCCCTGTCTTGGGCCTGCTCTCTTCAGTATTTACGAAAGGTGTCCAGGTCATCCCGCCATCTCCTTCTTGGTCTGTCTCTGCGCCGGCGGCCATTGCTGTCCCATTAGGTGTCCTTTTTAGCCCACCTATCCGGTGACATATGGCAGACATGCCCCGCCCAGTCCCACTTCAGTTTGGCAGTCTTAGCACCCACGTCGGCTATTTGAGTTTTGGAGGGCAGGTCGGTGTTGTGAATGCGGTCTGTTCGCTTCACACCCAAAATACTGCACTCCATTGCTTTCTGGCAAACCTTGAGCTTGGACTTCTGAGACTCAGTCAGTGACCATGTCTGTGCACCGTACGTTAGGACAGGCAGAATACACATGTGAATGAGTTAGGGCTTAATAAACAATTTCATATTTTCTGTGTGTTGCCTATAAAATCGAGATCTAAATTGACTTGGTCGTGCCGTTCATTGTGCATATCATCGGTTAGTCGTGCCGTTGTCAATGAATGAAAGTTTCTAGATTAGTCGCCACGTACCCAAGGACGCAGTGTAGGTAGACTCCCACAAGGTAAAAGTGGCGGGGAGCCTATGGATAAGGACACTAAACAGGTTGTTGTGGAGGTCTTTGGGTAGGTGTATGTCCAGCAGTGGATTTCTATTCAGTGGATGATGACGATGTGTGTGGCAATTATCATATTATTGATATAGATTTGAAATACCCACATAGGTTAGGACAGAACTTATAGAAAACAAGGTATATACATTGTATTGCTTGGTTTGCTCAATAGTTTTTGATAATTTTTCAGGTGAAATATATAATATAGACGATCTAATGTTGACTAAACTCGACATTTTGGAAGGTTATCCAGACTATTATACTAGAGAAAAAACCCAAATTCTTGCAAGGTAAGGAAATATTTGCAGCCCACCAGCTTTATTCCAGTTTCTTATAATTTCGTTCCATCTTAAATGAGCACATTACAATAACCTTATTTGAGTAATACCGCCTAATTGCATTCATTAAATTTAATTTGTTAAGCCTTATTAAACGCAAATTTATTTTACAAATTTTTAATATTTATTATTGAAATTACATCTTAATACTTAATATTTTAATATAAAGGTACTCCATCACCGGGAGCATTCACATGTACTGTAACATTATAGATTCGTCTTTGAGCATTCCATTACAATAATACCTCTCTGACTGTCGAGCATTCGCGTGTAATTCATAAAATTACACGTATAATCACTACAATGCGCATTGTAATGCTCGGTTCTCCTCCTTCACCGATGTAATGCTCAAATCTGTAACGTTACATTACACGCGAAAGCTCCCGGTGAAGGAGCACCTTAATATTAAGCTTTTTCATTTATAGTGACGGCGCCGTGACAGAATGTCTGGTTTATTTTTTGAAGAACTTCAAACCCGAACTGCTAAATAAAAACTTCCTTGAGAACTATTCGTCTGCAGGATCTCATGGTCTACCCTATTTAGAAGTGTAAGTTGTAAATTTAATTTAATTAATTATCATGTTCTGTGTAGTTTAGATTTAGAATAGCAGTACGCCATAGTCTTTCCGTGGGTATTGTTCGAACCAACTCAGAAGTTTGGGGCTTTTTAGCTATTGTTGGGCAATGTGGCTGGAAACCCGTCAACAACTATCATTATAAAATAACTATCACTCTAAAGCTGTAAAAAACTAAACTCTCAAGGGTTTATAATTGTCAGTAAAGGTATAGTTAAAGCTGGCAAAACAGTTTATTTGTTCTCGGAATATACTTGTAAGATATAATTTACTATATTAGTCATAATGCATAGTTAATTCTAATCTCAAAGCATTAAAAAGCATGTGATACTACAGTGTTTCTAATCCAAGACGTAAAAATGGCTGCCGAATAACAACAGGTTTTTCTACTACATTTTCTTACTTTAATGCTTCTGCTCACATTGATATTTTAGATTATCTCCTTAGTTTACATAGCGGTAGGAGGACTATAAATTGGTACATTGTACGATTCTGTCAAACTACTTTCATTCTCTTTTGTTCCTTTCATATTAGTACAATTAAATCTTCTAGCTATTAACTAGGTTTTACAACCTATGGAAAAAGTATAACTGATAGTAATAGAAGTAATGTGTCAGGAAAAACTATAACTTTGATTTTTGTTCACAGAAATAACGAATCTTCGGTAGATGACTTAGATGATGTTCTGCAGAAAAAGAGTCTTTTCCTGGCTTAAGAAGTAGTAAGAGCACTATGATATGCATTATAGCTATTCCATTTGTTAAATACTCAATATATTTTATATATCGTTGAAGTTTGTTTACTTTTTTACGCCCATAGCATTACTTACTGCGTTTCTTATCTAGTTACTTATTTCTTTTTGCATTCGTGTAAGTGAGGGCATTGATTTGTTTAAATATTTAAGAACATCGAATCTGTTTCATGTTAAAGAGCAAGGTTTATGATCTGCTTAAAAATATCATTGGTAGTAATAACTCAAGCGTTCACGCCATATACCCTCGAAGGGTTTGGCAGATATACATATACTTCTGAACATCACGTGACATCATCGTCACCTGGTATAAGACGTTTTGCTTGGACAGAGTAATCATGTCACAGGGGGCAGGTATATTGCCGTTTGGTGCGAATACACTGTGACGAGACTAAAGACAACTTAGCCATGTGGGTTTCCTCACAGTTAACAACCATGATAATATAACCACCCGTAGGCCAGACCCGGGATTTGAACTCACGCCTTGAGCTCATCAATATCATAATCATTATATCTTATAATCTTTCTCTCTTTTTAATATTAATAAATACAAAATAAAATATCCAAGAAAACTCATTTATTGCGTACTAATAAAACTCGCCGTCAGACAGTTTCATGGCGTAGAGATAGAGCGAGCGGTACTCGCAGAACTGCTGCGTGCACCAGCCGCCGTGTCCGTCCGTGCAGCGGCACGAGTCGCACTCGTCCATGTACTTCTCGCCGGGGATGCATTTGAAGAACGGGTTCTTTATCACTGCAAATAGGGGATCAAATATACAAGATATCCCGAAATTCAACCATAACCTTGAATCAGCAAGTCGGCCTGGTAGTACCTTGAGTATATGTATGTATTGTAACGCAATCACTGGGATTGATTTTCTGTATTACTGTGGTATTTCCGCTACTGGATATAAATCATTAGATCTTACCAGTGCACCTCAAGCAGGGAGCCTGTCGATCGCAAAGCGCGGTGGCGGTAGGCTCGCAGTAGACGCAGGAAGGCATGGCTCTGCACGCGCCGCTGTCGATGGTCTCACACAGCAAGCAGTTGCGAGCGGTCGGGTTCAGACCCGGAGACGTCTCTTGCGTCCAGTAGCCGTGGGCTGACTGACCCGATACCATGTTGGAGATCACGAAACTGGAAAGAGAGTGTATAAGATTTTTTGATGTAGACAACATCCTGATTTGATGCTGTTGTATTTGTCGAAAATGAACTTTACTGTTATAATATTAGGATTAACATACATATACACTTATACGCGCGGACGTATATGTCGAAAAGAGTTAGCCATAGCCTCAAAATTAGAAACTCTTCAGCCACTTTTGGAAGTTGGGCGGAGAGAAGATGGTTAAATAAACGATGGGTCTCATCACTTCATCCATATATCATCACTAAAACGCCCCGAAACCCCAAGTCGCGTATTACGAGTATGACACCCCCCGGGAAGATAGGGTTAGTGAGATTCCAAGCCGACACTACACAGTGTGTGTAAATTGATCTGTTGTGCACCATATATTGGCCTCAGATACAATTTTGGTAGCCCGGTGAAAGAGCTCTGCTTTGCTTGCAAGAACTCGATTACTTTTTTAAGTTACAAATTGGTTTCATTAATTAGCTTCGAAAACCAATGATGCTGATTTTTTTCAATTCATGAGCGTGGTATTACCTGCTGGAAAATGCTGCTACTAACACCGGACGCCAGCTCTTTGAGAATATTTAGAGTTTGTACAAATGGAAGATATATTGTATTGTGGTTTTTTTATCATCATAAAGAAAAACATTAGCATAAATAAATACTTAATGGGAAAGGTATTTATGAGTATATATGGACCAAATCTTCTTTTATAGGAGCATCACCGAAAACTTCTTAACCAAGAGCCAAAATGTGTATTGCTCCTTCATAGATAAGGAAAGGTAGGTAATGTGTTAACTAGTACTTTTGGGAGGCGTTGTCCAAGTTCGGTTTGGGAGTCCACTTATATGTGCATTGTTATGACTCTGTGAGGAGTACCAGTAATCTAGTGTAAGAGTACCTAACCGGGGAAATCACGGACAGGGATGTGTAGCTTCTCCGTGGCTCTTCAATTTGTTTGATGGATGACTGTTTAACAGGATTGCGTACAAGTGAATATGGCCTGAGAAAGGGTGAATTCTTTTTTAAATGTTTCTTATCGCTGACGATCAAGTGGTACTTGCCTCAACGGAATAAGTTGCAAGAGAAGGTGGATATTGCGAGTAAGTCTTTTGAAAGAAAGGGAATGAGAGTGAATGTGACTTAAACTAAAACTATGGTTTTCGAGAGAGAGGGAACTGTGACAGAATGCGTGAATATAATTAAGGGTAAGAAAGTGGAACAATTGAAAGAGTTTGTATATCTGGGAAGTTTGTTTACTAGGGATGGAATATGTGATGAAGATATTGAAAAAAGAGTTAAAAAGGATAAGGTTAAATGGAGCAATGAATAGTCTAATGGCCAGTCTAGCAGTGTCTGAAAAGGTCCGGATCTGTGCTTGATGCTGATCTTTTTCCAACGCTTATATATGGCAACGAATGGTGGGTATGGCAGAAGAAGCATGAGAGTAGAGTGAACGCAGAAGAGATTTAGTCCCTCAGAAAAGTTGGTAATGTTAGATTATGTAATCGAGTGAGAAACAGCGTGATGAGTGAAAAGTGCGATATGAAAGATGATGTAAAAAAAAATAAACAGGTATGTCGAGATGGTTTGGCGACATAGAGATGGATGGATGATCGTAAATTGTTGAAAGAGATTTGAAGAGCCAATGTGGAAGTTAATGTTAGTAGAAGGAGGATACATTTGGTTCAAAAAGAGAATGTGCTGAAAAAGGCAGGCGCCTGAAGTCTGAAGAATAAAAGAGCGTGTTTGAAAATATTGATGGATGTAAACGAAGCTAGAGAGGTTTGCCAGGATCATACAAAGTGGCGATCGATAGTCTCTGCCTACCCCAATGGGAAATATGTATATTTGTTGTCTCATTTTTCCCACTCACGATTGACTATGCGGTCGGTATATGGGCGGCATGTTTTCTGTATCACCAACAGATATGAGGGCTCCAGGGGTTAAACGGCGACCGCTGCCATCTGAAAAATAACATTTAAGGGCCAGTTGTATTGGATAAACATACTTCGTAAAAAATCGAGTAGCTTTATCAAAAAGTTAATACATATCAAGTAGAAAGGAACTTCTTCCGTGAAAACTTTATATCAGATATTTATTTTATGTTTGAAGAGGGATGTTTGTTATTATGTTGTGACTGTAACATTTGCCAAATAAATCGTTTTTTCATTTTTATTACAATTAACTTATATCGCTTTTAATTAACTGCTTACTCGCATATGTCTAACTACTATGATCTCAAGATCATTTTAGATATATATCCCTGATAACAAATATTACAAACACGAATGTATTGCTTCGCCGGAATATCGATACTTTAGATCAACAAAATGCAAACAATTTTTTTTTCTGATATTTTTTTGTGTAAGCCAACTTTTGTTTATTACACTACACCACAAACTACAACAGAGACTACTTACAAAAAATGACTTCGCTTAAGCTCCAAATCGTGTTTTAATAGCTCAGAAGCATAGCTCTTATGAATTAAGGGCATAGGGTGAGAAACTAGTTTACCTTCATTATAAGCTAGCGCATAATAAATACAGCTAAGCAGCACCAACAATTTCGACATTTTGTTTAATAAAAATATGACTGCCTTACTGCAAACCTTATACGACGTACCTCAGTATTGAATCGTAAAAGCCAATTTAATCAATTAAAAATCTTTTACTAATTGCTTCCGAATATATGGTGTTCATGTTTTTTTTCCAATGGTTCTATATGAGTAAGAATAACTAGGTAGCACTTCTTTCCCGTGAGCCACCACGTTTCTTCAGTTTGCTTATTCATGGACTCCCCGAAATATAATTCACTAAGGAACATTTGCTGTGTAGTGTCGGTTTAGAATAGCATTACCCCATTTCTGCCGGTGGGTGTACGTATGAGGCGGTATTAGGGCCTTTAAGGGATTTTGGGGCGATGCGGTTGGAGCCCATCACCAACAACCTATATTTTTACTATCTTTTCTAATTCCTTAGCTCTGGCCACCCTTTCTCGGGATTTATAGCCGTGAGTATATTTATGTATGTATGCATGTTATTACTATACTCATAGTTATAGATTCATTGTAAGGAACATTCTAATATGGTAATATTAATTCGAAATGGTGCACAAGATATGGACCATGGAGCTAGTCGCTAGAATACATTTGATTTGTTTCCACATTCATACAGAAAAGATAACAGTTTTTGTTTCACCTCTACAACAAAGTCGCACCCTGTACGTTCTTTTATTATTATCCTACAATCGATGCCAATTCAATAGATTGGCTATAAAACTAGGGCACTTCTAAATTACTCTACCGAGCTATAATTATTTGCATAAGAATTTTAAGGCGTTTTTACTTACTTTAAGAGGAAAAACTACTGTCAAGGGAATTGAAAATAGGTACAGTAAACCCCGCTTAAGACGATATCCCAGGGACCCCACCAAAAACGCGTCTTAAGCGAGAAATCGTATTAAGCGGGTTAGGGAAAATAAAACGAACGTACTACATTTGTTACATTATTTTAAATAATCAATTATTTTGGTGTGACAGTAAGATTTTAATGCATTAGCAATTAAAGAATTTCAAATTAAAAGCAGTGCGTCTTTACTACAAAGAAGCAACATAGCGTTTCAAATCTAGCTGATTATGCCTTAGACGCTTTCTCGCATATTATGGGGCCACTTATGGGCAGTTTTGAAGCTCGTGCTTGATGAAGCCATTCCACCAAAACTTTTTCTAATTCATCAAACTTTCCTACCATTTGCTTTTTACTCCGCACACCTCCGAATCTGAATCTTTCTTCAATTCCTTCTCAATACTTTTAAATAGTACGTAACGTAAAAAAGGTAAGTGAAGCTCAGCAGCTAACTGAGTTTGATTCATTGTTCGTGACCTTTTATCGAATACTTTCAACTTGTTTTGACGTGACAAATAGCTTTTGCTTAATTGTAGTCATATTGTAACAAACAAAAGGTGCACTATTACAAAACTCAAGAAATTACCATCGGGCAGGGGCGTATTAAACGATCGTAATAAGCGTTAAGAAATGTATGAAAATATGTTTCAAGTTGCAGGGACTGCCGTAAAGTGGCGTATTATGCGAGAAATCGTATTAAACGTGATCGTATTAAACGGGTTCTACTGTATTGGTAAAAGCTACTGCTATCTCTTCCTGCTTCCGGCTTCCTTAAAAAGCCTTGAACTGAATATTTACCTCTCGCTAAAACCACAAACCTAATATAATACGTAAGCAACCCGGGAGCAAACTTATATTGCTATGAATCATTTTTCAATGTTCCTAGTCATAAGTCAAAATATCCTGGACTATTTTACTTGGGGCCAACTGAAGAAATGTTCTGAGTAGATGAAGTAGAGTATTAAATACCCATATTATAAATGACAACGTAATGAAACACGCATATTACTGAAGTAAGTATTTATTAAGTATTACGAAAAACCACAATATTGTACATTTAACATAATTTACAACGACAAGGGTAAATCTCATTCACTGTTATGATTTGAATTAAAGTGACAATTATGATGGTTTACACATTAAAACCCATTCCTACGTACTTCGATACAACAGTATCCAAATCACTGAAACATTTAGATACTTCAGTAAATGATCGAACGACGTCTAAATATCGATATTGTTAATCTAGGTGACACTTAAAAATACACAAATAAATATTACTTTTCTAAAAATACGCAATTAATGTGAATCGAGCTATCAAGATGAGTCGATATTTATAATATCTATCAAAGTACTGTAACACAGACGACAGAAATAACGCTGCTCGAATCATTTTAAATGTAACTTATAACTATGAAAGCTCAATTAAATATAACAACATTGAATTGGAGACTATCAAATAACATAGTATCAGCTACATAAGTAGTTTTTACTTAATCACACTTAGTCACGTTTATTATGTTATACACGTACAATAAAGTTAAATATATAAATCTTTTAGAATTTATTTTTAATAGCTCTTATTTCAAATAAGCATTAAGTCAATTATGTTCCTTTATTTTTGGTACACTGTTGCAGTTAAATTTGACTTAACAGGTTATTTGACAGAGACTATCCTTATTTATATAAACAATCTTTCGAAAAATAGACAAAGAAAATTAATAAAATCCTTTGTGTTGCACTAACGCGATCGTTTTTATTTTGAGCTAACATCAAGTACTAACACTACTTAATACTCGTTGTTACATAAATATCCTAACGACCATTTGGTCAAATATCTTACCCCACACTATTGGCGTGAGATCTTTTTAATAACATCGATATCGTTTTAAACTCAAATAGCACGATCATTTTGACACATATACATTTAGTAGTACACGTAGCTACGAATAATTATAGAAATAGGTTAACCCTAAACAGATATACGCAAAATTTTACACACTTTTATGCGTCAAATTAGTATGTTGAAACTCTCAGCAAATACCCAGTTGCAAAATACATCGCAAATATAAAATATCAAACAAGATCCCGTCACAATCAAAACAATAAAAACTTAGGCTTGTAAATTGCTGTACAAATTATATAAGATTCGATGAAAAAAAAAGGAAACAGTGGCCATAAAGCCTTTTAAAGTCTACAAATAGGAGTACAGCCAAGCGGTAGACTTTAAATAGAAATTTAGTATTCATCATTGCCTAGTCTTGGCGGCCTCCAGCTGTTTCTTCAGATCGAGAAGTTTGTTCACCTCGGGTTGCCACACACTCTTGTCTTTGGTGCTTGCTTTTAGCGCCCGCACTTTGTTGGCCTGATAGGAGATACATCTAAATAAAAAGTCTTGCCATTTTCAAACACTAGCTCGGACTAATCATTAAGAAATTGATTTGTGTAATTTTATATTAATTAATTCATTTGAATTGTTTTGTTACTATCATAGGTTAGGGAGTACTAACAATAATAGACTGTGTTGTCTGAATAAATAAATTTAGTATTATTATTATACATTTTACTCAGTTTTAATTGTTCTCCAATTCATGTTGTAAAACATAGAACAATAACTTGCACAATATAGTTGATTCAGCAAAGGAATCAATGAATATCATTAATATGAAAAAGTGCATACGGAGCAAACCTAGATAAAAGAAGTATTTTTATAAATTACTTTAACATTCTACTGTCTCGATTAAATGCATTTACTTACGTTATAAACTAAAATTATAATATAATAATTACCTGTTCAGACACAGCAAATTCTAATTCAGCTACAGTGGGTGCACTCGTAGACGGCTGCACGACCTGAACAAAAATTTTATTTTATATTTATTTTAAATACACATAATTAAATTATAATTATATAAATTCTTAACTTTAATTTGCATCCATACATATACCCAAAAGTTTGCATTGGCGTGGGCAGTGACTATCGCTCGCCCAACATTTCGGTTCGGGCAAACCTCTCGAGATTAATATCTACATGAAAAAACCTATTGCCGGAGAAGGATATCTTACCATTATCCCAAACATAAAATCAGAGTTTATTAAATGATAAATTGAAATAACAATTACTATTATATTGTAGAATACACAAATATCTTACCTCGTTTTGTGCCTCAGCAAGTTTAATTTTTAAATCGAGAAGTTTGTTTATTTCCGGCTGCAACACTTTTTTGTCTTTGGTACTCGCTTTTAAAGCGCGCAATTTCTCGCCCTGAAAATTATGACTAATTGAATATAAACTAATTGAATTTACACCTGAAATATAAATAATTTTCTGTGCCAAATAAGGAGCAAAAACATTTAATATAAAACTTCTCGCCAGAATAGGTTCCAGAGGAAGTATAAACAAACTATTATTATGGGATGTGCACCTTATGAGTAACTACTAGGTGATTAAAAAATCGCGTAACAACATTTTTTACAACATTGTACCGCTAATCACTAAGATCTACTGCTATTATAAGCTGGCGATTCCAATATCTAAAATGTTTCCCTATTATTACTTTTGATGAGGGGTTTGGGTGCAACCACCAATCCCACCAGAAAAAAGGCGATTTAAGAAAGGTGTCGAGTTGAGGCATTCATAAGCAGAGTCGGTACTACACAAATGTCATTCTGATCCTTACCATATTAATTTGACAACTCTATAGAAATCAAATAAAATACAGAGATTCATTGCTTTGTATGGTGTAATAAATATATTATGTTGGTCATTTATTTTTGTAAGCTAATGTGATAAATAAGAGCTAAATGCAAATAAACTCACCTGCTCAGCTACAGCCTTCTCTAGATCTTCCACAGAAGCTCCGGCACTAGCGGCACTAGTAGACGGCTCGTGCGCCTTTAACAAATATGTCAAAGTATTTATTACTATACTCATAGTTAAAGATTTTATAATGGAGTAAAAGCTTCGAAATTAAACATCCACAGCCACATTTATGTGTAAAGTATAGTAAAAAAAACCAAATAAAATAAACCTGGACGACCCGTTAGACAAGACTATCGAATTTTTTTCGGAAGTAGATAGATATTGACGCTTAACACTTTTAAAAATATTAAAGGGGTTTGAAATTTAGGAATGTAACTATGATTAATAGATTAAATGAAAAACAAAACAATGGTATCATTTGTTTTCTCTTTTTATTAAAATATTTAAAATTAGATATAAATAAAATATAATCAAGATTTTAATGAAAAAAATATACTTAATTAGAATATTTTGTTAATGAAAACATCATGTGGGGGTTATTACAAATCAAATAAGACGAGGAGCTCGCGGGTTCGAGTCTTGCTCGTTTCGAAAAAGAAAAAAAGATTCCTTAATTGAATTGTAAAAATATAATTAGTTTGACGCAATCCGCTAATAAATAATTAAATATCATCCAAAATGGTAAAAAAACATTTTTTTCTTTTATTTGAAATGCATATTGAATTACTCACTTAAAAATACAAATTAATAGTAACTAAAAAATCTGATGTGTTAAATTTAGAGCCTATATAATATGTATTATTCTCTCAGATATCACATAATCTATACTTATAATAAATCTGTAGAGAGGTCAATTCTGTACATGAAATATATTTTCAAAATAACTATCAGGGGGTGATTAGTGATCGATACTGATGCCAAAAATGCATTCAGTAAAATTTTTGTCTGTCTGTCTGTCTGTCTGTCAGTTTGTATGTTCCTTATGGAAACAAAAACTATTTGACGGATTTTTACGAAACTTGGCACAATTATTCTTCATACTCCTGGGCAGGTTATAGATTACTTTTCAGCAGAGTAGTGAAGGGGAATTTTGGGAAAACGGGAGAAGTTACTCCATTGTTTAAGCTTCCGTTGCGTGTGCAGCCATAATGGTTAAACTTACATAGAAATCATGTATGACGGAAATATTCTTCATAAAATTGTCTAAAAAATTTCCTGTAACAGTATATGTGTATCTTTTATGGTTGACTCAAAATAACAAATGAAACTCCTGATAGCTTAGCAGTTCAGAGCATTCTGATTATATTTGTTTACTCTTATATTTATAATACTCTCATTCATCTCTAATTTAAAAAAAGGTAACTTTATTACCTATTCAATAAAAAAAGAATCATAGAAATCGGTAGAGAAACATTGAAATTATACATGAAATAAACCATCGCGCCCGTGACCAAAACCAAATCGTTACTAATTTACATATTACATACTAGATGGCGCCAGTAATTGCATCCTACATCACGTAATGATTTATTTTTTAGATTGTTATAAATACTTCATAGCGTTTTATTCAAAAATTTGCTAATAAACGGAAATACTGAACCGTTCATAAAAGCGCATTCAAAATCACCAAACTTCACTGTTCAGGGAGTGCTATAAATTTAATAAATTGAAAACATTGCGCTAATTTTCACAATGCTTGAGCAGTGACTGAAGAAAGAAACCTAAGATATTTAAAAAACAACGCTACCCGCGCGAAGCTGGGCCGATCCACTAGTCAGTAATAAAATGGTGATTGGGGAAGGATTTGAAATTTTAAGATTCCAAAAACGAGATCGAACAATATACATATCAACCAGGTGATTACATTATACCATATTAATTTGATAGAACCTCATTATATGAGAGATTCAATACATCGTGTGGTTGACTAATAAATTATTTTGGTTAAAACGTCTTCAAACTAATGACAAAAATAAGGGATAAATAAAAATAAAAATACCTGTTCTGCTACAGCTTTCTTTAGAGATTCCTCCTGCTCCTGCTCCTTTAACAAAAATATCATCGTTTTTTTTAAGTCTCATAGTTAAAGATTCCAAAACTACAGCCACATTTGCAATATAACTAATATGTGAAGTATAATAAAAAATATATATGTAAACCTGGAGAACCTGTTGGACTTAACTATCGGATTCCTTTGAAAGAAAATAGATATTGACGCTTGCCAATGAAAAAAAGGTCCGAATATAAGGAGGTTATTAAAATAAAGATTTTAATTAAAAACACATCAAAGTAGTAATATTAGTGTCGCCCTCCAATTCCAGAGAAACTCCGGCACTCGTAGGTAGCTCCTGCGCCTTCAGCAAATATGTCATTGTTTTTTTTTATTTCATTCATAGGCATATATGCCAAAATGGCGTAGGATCTTCGAAAAAATAATTCACAGCTACATTTATATTTTTTTACATGTAAAGTAAAGTAAAAAACAATAAAGAAAACCAGGATGACCTGTTGGACAAGACTATTGAATTCCTTTGGAAGAAGACAGATATTGACGCTTGCCACTTTTAAAAACATTAAAGGGGGTTCAAATGTAAGAAAATAAATAAAATTTATACTTTAAAACGGCAATAATTCAAAGGGTTTAGCAGAATAAACGAATAAAAGTTGCCCCTTGAGATATCTGTTCCTCCTTTTAGATGGACGGTGGGCTCCATGTGTGTGCTCTAATTGCCAAATAGATATATAAATACATAGATTGGCAGTAAGTGACAAACGTCATGATATAAATGTAAAAAAAAGCGGGACTACTCACTGACACGACAACGACCTACAACGGATTTGGCATCAAACATGAACGATAATAATGGTCTTCTTTTCATAAGTTCCGGTAGAAGAAGAATAGAATAACTTTGGTGTTTATTTTGATAAAGCTATTAATAATCATCAGTACAGAATCTAAATCAAACACATATTCTTTGGCAAACATTAAATTTTTATCATTCAAGTCTGAATTAATACTGTAATATTTATCGATTTATATGCTTTATTGTAGATCTTAAACAAAGTTTTCAATGCAAATATATGATAAAATATTTCTTCTATTCACAGTTTCACAAATTTGGTAAATCAAATATGTGAATTTTTATCAGTTAGTAATCCGCGATACTAATGTCACACACATTTACGCACATTGCTTTGGTTTTGGTCTCGCTGCCATCTTTGTATTTCCGATCTATATACGTAGGATAGCATAATATTTCTATGATTTGCCCAATATCAGCCTGTGATTTTTTGTTTTCGATTAAATCACGTTATGGTATATAAATTAGAGGCTTGTTTTCTGCTAAACTATTCAGGTTAGAGTGACCAAATCTATTATAGATTAATCAGCATGGAGTACGATGCCATATAAAAAATCTATACTTGAAGGCTACCCTTTCCTTAAGTATGGTAAAGATGTACTCACCAAATTCTGTGCATCCACTAATTTAGCTTGCAAGTCTAAAAGCTTGTCTATTTCTGGCTGCCACACTTTTTGGTGTTTGGTACTGGCTTGTAAAGCCCGTAAACCCTAAATTTTAATATATTATAAATTGACTACACATTAATACCTGGTAAATGAATAATATGAGGTGTTGAATTCAGAGCCTAATCTTTTTTATATAACTATCTTCTCAAAACAGGTAACCGAGTCAGCACAATCAAGCGCTTATCATAAGATGTGTCCCGTGACAAATAGCTTTGTTTCAAATCTTGAAAGCAAAATTAATGTACTCTACCATTTACCACTTAACGTATGCTATTTATAAGGCGGCGCTTTCTAGATAAAAAAACTGGAAATATTTCACCGTTATTTGCTTGTTAGTACATTTGATGGGTTAGGTGGTTCATTGATATCGTTCTCACAATCACCAATCACATCAGAAATAAAATGATTGGAAAAAGATGCGAAATTATAGGATTACAAACCCGAGTTAAAACATAATTCTGGCGATAACATTCCATGTTAACTACATTATTACATTACCATATTAATATGACAGATCTTCATCCCTTAAGATATTCAATGCATCGTGATATCCATAAGAATATTATAAATGTGAAAGTAATCCTGTCTATCCGACTTAGACAACTTTTATTGCTGAATAATTACTCAAAGGGGTTGAAAGTTAGTATGCAGATTTTCTCATTTATGTATCTAGAAGCTTGATACAATAGTGTGTATTATGATTCATACAAACCACTGACCTCCATTACACTATATAAGTACGCTGGACCAATTATAGGCCGTGACATATTGAGGCAATTTGATTTTCGCCATTTTGGCGCTTACGGCAGCAGTGGGTGGAAAAGGAACTAATGAAAGGACGAGACAGTAAGTTAGAATATATCGATAAAAGTTTCTACTTAAAGGAATGGATCATAATATTCTTAATGCATGGCTAATATCCAAAGCAATTCAATTGATCGCTAATAATATGACTAACAAGGATCGAGTAATCGTGTGTGACCAGCCATTTAGATCCATTAATAAATAGGGAACGTTTTTTATAAAATCGAAACTTCAACTTAAGTACGTAGTGAGCTGCTACGCGTTTCACTTGCCCGTGACAAAACAAACAATAGATTCTATGAGGCATTATAGAAAATAAAAATAATTATATTAAGTATAAACAAAAACAAAGTGTTTTAGTTTTTCAAAGTAGTGCATGCTTATGCTAAATAAAACAGTCGTCAGATAATTGTTTTAAGCATATGTAACCATATTCTTTTGGACGCGAACTAGACTTATTAATTCTTTTCAGCCATCATTTCAGACTCCTATTTTCAGTTGGAAACCTGCTAATTACAAGGTAATCTTTGTTTAACAATCTGTCTATAGGCACTATACGGCCTATATCGGTAAGTTTTGTCGAAACTGAATTTCACAGCACTATTGAATATTATTGTTAATAGAAACCATAGATATATTATGCTTTATGGTTAAAAAAAACCACTGGCCATTTTGTAGTTTACGTCAGATTTAGTTCCTATCCCCCGTATTGGGGGCGCTTCAAATCGGCACAATAAATAGCTGACGTATCATTAGTCCAGCGTATTATATAGTATATAATGGAGGTCAGTGATATAAACACATCAACAATTTTTTTTATTCACTGCCTAAGTAGTTAAAATAGGTGTTGATAAGAGATAGAATGTGTGATAGTGTTTCCAAATTTTGGATGTAAACTGGATATAGTCTACGCGGTTGCGGCCACACAGCTAATTGAGTACTAAATTACTTTGGTTAGAAAGTAATCAAGATAATGAAAAAAATAAGGGATAGATGCAAGTAAACCCACCTGCACTGCTACAGCCTTCTCTAGATCATGCAGTGAAGCTCCAGCACTCGTAGACGGTTCCTGCGCCTTTAACAAATATATCAAAGTATTTATTTCCATGCTCACAGTTATAGATTCCTAAATGGAGTAGAAGCTTGGTAATAAAAAACCTAAGGCTTCATATGGAAATATTTTTAAATGTGAAGTATAATAAAAATCAGTTATGTAAACCTAAAGGGTCCTTTGAACAATACTATCGAACCCTTTGGAAGAAGATGGATAATGACTCTTGCATTTTTGATTACCTACGAGACAATTGGAGGACTATTGGGAATCGGTATGAGCCAAATTCAGAAAATTTTACACGAGAAATGAGAGCTCGAAAACTTTGTTGTCGTTGGATCCCTCAAAAACTGGCGGAGCGGACTCGCGTGGAATGGTGCTCACAGATGCTACTGAAGTACAACCATGGACATTCTAATACTGTTTATGACAATGTAACACGAGACGAAACGTGGATATTATGATATAAAATAAAATTAAAATATAAGATTTTAATAATAAAAAAGACACTTATGCCCGATTTCTGAATTGAGTATTCAAGCTGAGAACGACTTAAGTATCGTTTTGTCTCATTCAGTTGTTAAGATTTCAATGCGACAAAACGATAATTAAGTTGTTCTCAGCTGGAATACTCAATTCAGAAATCGGCCGTTAGTTTGGCTATGAAGAAATATATATTTTTATAATTAAGCACGTTTCCGAGATCCGCGAATAATTATTTAATTTAATACAAATTGGGAAAATCCATATATGCATTGAATTCGAAATGCAATTTAATTTCTCAATTAAAAATACGTTAAACTAAATAGAAGCTAAAAGAATAAACGATTGAATTTCAGGAGCGCCTAGCACGTGCGTTATTTTATCGTTTCTCTGTCGGTTACAATGAGATAAATATATACGATACTGTGTTAGTGCGAAAGCGACGGCTGTTTTATGCCACGCCTTATCTTGATAAAAGGTCGCTCGTTTTAGCCTTGCACTCATCCTGCGATATCTTCTGACTATATTTTAATTATTAATAATAGCATACTTATAAAAAGCTATAATCGAAGACAGCCACCTCCAAAAGTTTGGTATAGATGTAATAAATAAAGGACTCACCAATTTCTTTGCGCCCGCTAATTTAGCTTTCAACGCTAAAAGCCTGTTTACTTCCGGCTGCCACAAATTTTTGTCTTTGGTACTCGCTTTTATAGCCCGAACTTTCTCAGCCTGAAATTTAATAGATTATGAATTAACACCTGGTTAATAAATAAATTGATGTAATAAATTTAGAGCCTATACTACTATTCTACCATTAACCATTTGCTTTTGATAAGAGTGCGCTGTAAAGATAAAAATAGGCAAAAGCTTTTTTTGAATGTTTTTGTTCATGAAAACATGTTCATTTGGGGATTATTACTAATAAAAAAGGGATAAATAAAGGAAAGAAAAATTTCGACACCGGCGGGGATCGAACCCGCGACCTCGGGTATACGCCCCCGTCGCTTTGCCACTACATCGTGTTGTTGAGTAATACATAATGTATGTCAAAAAATATCCAAGCTAATGAGAAAGACAAGGGATAAATAGAAATAAACCCACCTGTTCTGCCACAGCCTTCTCTAGAGGTTCCACAGATAGTCCAGCACTCGTAGACGGCTCCTGCGCCTTTAAAAATATGTCTTTGATTTTTTTTCTACTTATATTATATACCGGAATGGCGTAGAAGCTTCGAAATAGAAAAATCTACGGCCACATTTGCAAATATTTTTATATGTAAAGTACAGTTATGTGAACCTGGGGGAGGAACCGTTGGATAAAACTATGGGATCCCTGCGGAAGAAGATAGATATTTACGTGACCATTGCCACTTGAAAAAAAATGTCTCCGAATATAAGGAAGTAATTAAAATAAAAAGTTTAAATAAAAAACAAACCAAAGTAGTAACATATGCCCTCCAACTTCAGAGAAACTCCGGCACTCGTAGATACTTCCTGCGCTTAACAAATATGTCACTGTTTTGTTACTATCACTACATATATTACGTAGCGTGTAACCGCTTCGGAATAATAAAAGCCACAGTCACATTTTCATTTTTTTTTACTTGTAATGTATAATATAAAAAACCTGGATGACCTGTTGAATAAGCCTTTAGAATTCTTTTGAAAAAATATAAACTAAAAACATAAAGAGTCTATATCAGTCATGCCGCGATATCTTCTGGCCACATTTTAATTGTTATTAATAGCATACTAATAAAAAAACTACCAATTTTTCAACTACGGTTAAGATGTAATAAAAGAGAACTCACAAATTTCTGTGCGCTCGCTAATTTAGCTTTCAAGTCTAAAAGCTTGTTCACTTCCGGTTGCCACAATTTTTTGTCTTTGGTACTCGCTTTTAACGCTCGAACTTTATCAGCCTGAAATTGAATATATTATGAAATGACTGTGAATAAGTAATACCAGGTAATTGAGCATTTTAATTTATTAAATTCACAGCAAAAATACTTTTTTTATAATCATCTTCCCAGAACAGGTAAACGAGTCAGTATAATTAATCTAGTATCATAAAATATGTCCCATGACAAATGGCTGTGTTTAAAATCTCGTGACAGCAAAATGCCCTGTTGTCCACCAATAACCGCTCATTTGCTATTGAAAATATGACGCAGTCTAGGAAAAAAAGGGAAAACATTATCCCGTTATTCCCGAATTATTACTTTTGAAGAGTTAGGTGGTTCTTTAATATTGTTCTCATAACATTTAATCACATAAGAAATAAAATGATGATTGGAGAAAGGTGTGAAATTGTAGAATTCCAAACCCGAGTTGGGACCATAAATATATCTAAAAAATACTTAAATATCAACCAGAAGGGCAAGCACGAGCTCTATTTTATCGACACGATAACGATTAGAATGAGATGGAAGTATGCGATACTAAGTAAGTGCGTAAGAAATGGCTGCTTTATCCCACGCGATAACTAGTTTAAACACGGCTCGTACTAGCCGGGCAGGTGATTAGATTATACCACATTAATCAAACAGAAACTCATTATATCAGAGATTCAATACATCGTGTGGTTGAGTAATAATAAATTATTTTAAGTAAAAATTCTCCAAGGTAATGAGAAAGATAGGAGTTAATAAAAGTAAACCCACCTGTTCAGCTACAG
Organism: Bedellia somnulentella; assembly: GCA_963576735.1. Lineage (NCBI taxonomy): Eukaryota > Metazoa > Arthropoda > Insecta > Lepidoptera > Bedelliidae > Bedellia > Bedellia somnulentella. Next base: position 10,884,173 of record OY755170.1, read on the forward strand.
CTTTCTCAAGATCTTGCAGTGATTCTCCGGCACTCGTAGACGATTCCTGCGCCTTTAATAAATATATCAAATTATTTATTATTATATTTATAGATCCCAAAATGGCGTAGGAGTTAGTAAATAAAAAACCAGAACCTAATTTTTATATGTAAAGTACAAAAAAAAACTTTAATGTAAACCTAAAGGTCCCTTTGGACTAAGCTATCGGATCCGTTTAAAAGAAAATAGATATTGACGCTAGCCACTTTACAAAAAAGGGGTCTCCGAATATAAGGAAGTATGTAATTAAAATAAATAGATTAAATAAAAAACAAACCAAAGTAGTAATATTGGTGTCGCCCTCCAATTCCAGAGAAACTTCGGCACTCGTAGATACCGCCTGCGCCTTTAAAAAATACGTCATCGTTTTTTTTTTAACTATATTCGAACTCAAAAGTTCACGCCGTAAATCATTGAAGGGGTTGGCAGAGATACTGATACTTCTGAACATCTTGTGACATTTTCACCTGGTGTTTAGAGTACCTATTTGATTGGACAGTGTCCACACAGGCAGGCCTATCGCCGTTTTGTACAATACACTGCATAGTTATAGTAATTATATCTTAGTCATTTGGGGTTCCACACGATATTTTCCCTCACCGTTAACAACCAAGATAAATTAACCACACATATGATTTTAAAAAAGACACATTGGTGTAGGCACGGTTCGGGGATCGAACCGAGACGCCTCTTTGCATGATGAGCACACTTTCTAACCACTGAGCCTAGAGACGAGATACATACATACATACATATTCTCACGCCGTTAGCTGAGAATATGTATGTATGTATGTATATATGCCTAGAGACGAGATCTTGGTTGTTATTGAGCTTATTGGTTACGACTTGTTGGTTACAATACTTATAGTCATAGATTCCAAAATGGCGTAGGAGCTTTGAAATAAAAACACCACGGCAATTTTTTATATCTGTACTTAAAGTATATTAAAAAAACCATTAAGGAAACCTGGAGGAAACTTTGGAAAAAGCTATCCAATTCTTTTGCAAGTGGATATCATAATGACGCCTGCCTCTTTTAAAAACATTAAAGGGGGTCAAATGTAAGGAAGTAATTAAAATTAATATGAAAAACAAACCAAAATGGTAATTTGTGAACACCTCCAAGTTAACTTTAGCAATTGATATTAAAATATAATCCAGATTTTAATTAAAAAAGGACACTTAGTTTGGCCATAAAAAGATTTTTTACCAATAAAATCATGTCCAAAATCCGCGAAAAATCATTTAATACATAAAAATGTTAAATTTGAAATGCATTTGAATTTCTAACTTAAAAATACTAATCTAAATGCAATGGAATACTAATGGAATGCAATAAATCAATTTGAATTTGAATTTAAACAAAAAGGATAAATTATTCCCTATCAGGCATCTTGCGATATGCTCTGCATTTTCAAATGTTAAGAATGGCAAACTTATCCAATATTCTGAAACACAAAGACTGTCACTTCCTTAAATTCTTAAAGCAGGTTAAGATGAAATTAAGAAAGAATAAGGATAAGGGATTGTTGGGCGATGCCAGTTGGAGACCAATCACCAACAACTTTTATTTTTACCATCTATTCCCCACTCACATTTCCAAAAGTGGCTGAGGAATTTATAATTTCTTAGCTCTGGCTACCCTTTCCTAACTTCCTTTCGTTTCCTTTCGTAAGAAAGAACTCACCAATTTCTGTGCACCCGCTAATTTGGTTTTCAAGTTTAAAAGCTTGTTTATTTCCGGCTGCCAAAGTTTTTTGTCTTTGGTACTCGCTTTTATAGCACGAACTTTACCAGCCTGAAAAGTAAAATATTAGGAATTCACTATGCATTTACACCTGGTATATAAACAATTGAATGTGTTAAATTCATAGCGAAATCACTTTTTTATCATAATCATCCCAGAAGAGGTAATATGGTCGGCATAATTAAGCGAGTATCACAGGATAAGTCTCGCAAAAACATTTCAGTGACAGCAAAATATATTGTAGTGCACAATTTACCATTTAATATTTGCTATTGATGGCTTGGCACCATCATGTTAAAAATGAGATAACATATTTCCCGGTATTGCCAAATTATTACTTTTGAGGGATTAGATGGTTCTTTGGTATCGTTCTCACTACTTCCAATCAAATCAGAAATAAAATGGTGATTGGAGAAAGATGTGAAATTGTAGAATTTCAAATCCGAGTCGGGACCGAACCATAAATTAAATAAATAATCAACCTGGTGATTACATTATACCACATTAATTTGACATTTCCCAACCCAAAGGACAAGCTTATACGAAAAATAAAAGGTGAATGGTAGTAAACCAACCTGCTCAGCTACAGCCTTCTCTAGATCTTCCACAGAAGCTCCGGCACTAGCGGCACTAGTAGACGGCTCGTGTGCCTTTAACAAATATATCAAAGTATTTATTACTATAGCTATAGCTGTGTAGTGTCGGCTTTGAATGGCACTACCCTATTTCTTCCGGTGGGTGTACGTAAGATGCGACTAATGGTATTGGGGCTTTTAAGGGTTTTTTGGGCGATGCTGTTGGAGACCCATCACCAACAACCTTTATTTTACCATCTTTTCCCCACTCAACTTTCCAAAAGTGGCTGAGGAATTTCTAATTCCTTAGGTCTGGCTACCCCTTCTAAGGATTTATAGCCGTGACTATATGCATGTATGAATGCATGTTATTACTATACTCACAGTTATAGATTCTAAAGCCAGATTCTAGCCAGTGTTTCGAAATATAACATTTCTTAACCAGGAGGCCTCGGACGAACGCTATTTTATTAACACGATATCGGTTAGAATGAAATGACAGTAAACGATACTAAGTAAGTGCGAAAGAGATGGCAGGCGTACTAGCTAAGCAATTTTCTAAATATTTTATATGTATGTAAAGTATAATAAAAAAAACAATTATTTAAGCCTAGAGAAGCCGGCGGACCAAACTGTATGATAATTTTAGAAGATAGATATAGACGCTTGTCCCTTATAAAAAAATAAAGGGCTATACAAATATGAGTAAGTAATTAAAATTTAAATTTTGAATAAAAAGCAAATGAAAGTTGTAATATTTGTAGCATACTCCAATTCAACTTTGAAAATGAGGTATCATAAAATATAACGTAAACTAATAATAAATCTTGTTCCTACGCTTATCTATGGAAGCGAATATTCGGTGTTGCCACACCCAAGCATTGGCGTGAATCGCGAAAGGTGTGGGTACACACATACTACAGTGGTGTGAAAGATGATATTGTAAAAAAGAAAGAAAAATCTATGGTAAGATGGTTTGGTCACAAAGAGAGGATGAAGTAGTATCTATATATCCACATTTGGACCAAATAGACAGTGTGCCCAAAAAGGCTGGCGTCCGTAGTATGACGATTGAAAGAGCACATATGAAAAGCATGATGGATGTAAAAGAAGCTAGACAGGTTTGCCAGGATCGTACAAAGTGGCGGTTGATAATCTCTGCCAAATTGATTGGAACTAATAGCGTGGGTACATACGTATGGTGCGTATGTACGTATTACATCCTGCGACGTCTTATAACCATATTTTTAGTGTTTATAATTGCACATACTAATATTAAATTCTATACCCGAAGATTACCCCTTCCTTAACTATATGATAATATGTAATATGTATGTCGTGGCCATATCGTAAATTTGAGCACATCGTGAAATGATCGACTATGTCATGAAATAGTCACATTTCATGATGTGGCCAACTTAATTTGACCAGATCATAAAATCGTCCACGTTTAACGATTGGTCACGCTTGGCCAGATCGTAGAGAAACGGTGACCTGTGAAATGCGATCCAAACTCTACGGTTTTTTAACATATTGCTTAGTTTTTTCGTAATTTGCAAAGTACTCGAGAACCTTTTCGTCGAAAACTCTTTTGTTATTAATTTTTTCCTCGCTTAATAACGAATGATCGATCATTTCATGGTGTGTTCAAATTTACGATATGGCCACCACGACATGTATAAGTAAAGAGCTCACCAATTTCTGTGCACCCGCAAATTTAGCTTTTAAGTCTAAAAGCTTGTTCACTTCCGGTTGCCACACTTTTTTGTCTTTGGTACTCGCTTTTAACGCTCGAACTTTATCAGCCTGAAAATGAAAATATTATAAATTGACGACGCATTAACACCTAGTAATACATCCGTGGTCTAGCGGTAAACCGCTTGGCTTTAATTGGCCTCGACCTCGTTTTTAAAACTTACCCTTTTTATATTTTAAATCGATAAAAGACATCAAACTAAACAACTTTGCCTATGGAATGCTTATCTAAAATATTGTAATTTTCAAAATATTTAATAATTGTAAAGCGTCACTGCCTAGATCAAACTAGGCAATACTTTCCTAGTGGGTTTCTTAGCCTAAGCTAAAATAAAAAACATCTGGTCAAATCACAAGGGGTGCCTTCCGAATTTGTAAAAAATCGGAGGTAGGGAATCCAAACACTACTTAAAAGTTCAAAAGAGACAAAGGACAGAAGAATCTCACTGGAAGCCATTGACACTGTAGCTCAATTGGCAGAGCGACGGGGGCGTATACCGGATCCCCGCCGGTGGTGTCGAGATTTTTCTTTCCTTTATTTATAAGAAAATAATAACAGTAAACTCACATACGTACATATACTCACGGCTATAAATCCCTAGAAGGGGTAGCCAGAGCTAAGGAATTAAAAATTCCTCAGCCACTTATGGAAGTTGCGTGGGGAAAAGATGGTGAAATAAAGGTTTAGGTAAACTCACCTGTTCTGCTATAGCCTTTTCCAAAACTTCCAGAGAAACTGTGCCACTCGTGGGCGGCTCTTGCGCCTTTAACAAATATATCAAAGTATTTATTACTCTATACATTCAGTTATAAATTCCAAAAAGGGGTAGCCTATATAGGGTAGGGAGGTCTGCTATTCCAATTTACAACGATATTGTTTTCCTTATCTCATCTACGCTCGTAAAGCAGATTCGGATTAAGTGAAGTGTTGTACATGCTGATATTCGACAAGTTGATAGACATATATGACTAGAAAGAACCATAACTACTATTTTCTAATAAATTTAGATGAACTACGTTTGGCGAAATATTTTACTTGCAGTTCGTTGGCGGACAAAAATATCGTTGTCGGTTTTAAGAGTAGACCTCCTAAACTCTGGAATTACAAATTTCTCGGAAACTTTTGCAAACATTCAATTCAAGACACGAAAGACAAATCTGTTGGCAGTGGACAGATATTATAGATTGCCATTTTAAATTAAAAACAATAAATATTACAAATAATGATTTCTAAAATGCAAGAATAATCCCATTATTTCTAAAAATCAGAAATACCCCTAAAAATAATGATTTAACTATGATATGCCGCTGTGTAGTGCCGACTTAGAATAGCACTACCCCATTTCTTCCGATGGGTGTACGTAAAAGGCGACTAACGGTATTGGGGCTTTTAAGGGATTTTTGGGCGATGCGGTTGGAGACCCATCACCAATGACCTTTTTTTTTACCGTCTTTTCCCCACTCAACTTTCCAAAAGTGGCTGAGGAATTTCTAATTCCTTAGCTCTGGCTACCCCTTCTAGGGATTTATAGCCATGAGTATATGTATGTATGTATGTATGCCATTTAATATAAATTTGAATCTATAAAAAAAACACAAATACCACTCTTATTTCACACAAACACTGTGAAAATTCAAATTTAGTTTACATTTGAATTTCTCACTAAAAATATCAAACAAAAAGAATAAATAATTCCTTGTCAGCCATCCTGCCATAACTTCTGACCATATTTTAATTGTTTATAACATCAAATTTATCCAACCTTTTGACAAGGACTAGAAATTCCTTAAGTATGGTAAAGATGTGATAAAGAAAGAACTCACCAATTTCTGCGCAGCCGCTAACTTAGCCTTCAATTCAAGAAGCTTGTTCACTTCCGGTTGCCAAACAGCTTTATCTTTAGTGCTTGCTTTGAATGCCCGAACGGCTTCAGCCTGTTACAAAATATATCATATTTTTGTTATAGTACCACATATTTATGACTTTTACGCCCGATTTCTGAGTTGAGTATTCCAGCTGAGAACAACTTGAGTATCGTTCTGTCGCATTGAAAACTTAACAACTGAATGAGACAAAACGATACTAAAGTCGTTCTCAGCTTGAATACTCAATTCAGAAATCGGGTGTTTTTCATAGCATTTACAGTTCTCCAAAATTAATAATGCGCATGCAGATAATATATAATTTTCGTATTACGGAAAAAAACCGAATAATTGAATCGTAAGCGCCCTAAACGATGCACTTTCATTTTGCAACTTGTCTCAAAGTAATACGAGTCAATATCATGTGTTCTCACACGAAAAGGATTTGGGCGGGCGGTGGCTGCCGGGAAGCCAAAGGTCCGTCAATGCCAATTTTCTTTCTTTACATATTGTTGGTGACATATCTCTATGTGGAATTATATAAAGCTGCTATCATACACCCTTCTTGGGTTTGTTTTCAAATGTGAATTTAATTTTGACTTTATTGGAGCGAAGCTCCATTTACTCCCGTCTTTTGTGTTAGGCTTGTCACAGAACTCCGCCTAAACGGTTGATCCGATCACAGCCGAATTTTGCACGATGGTTCAAGACATCAAGGACAAGGTTTTAAAAGTACTATACATTTTTTTAAGTAAATAAATCCAACAAAGATTGAAGCATATTTTTTCAACCGTGTGGATATCCTCGTATTTTGGACTTATCGAACATCACGAAAATCGACATGGAATCATCGAATCAAATTCCGTTACTGATAAATTATGACATGCACTTAACCACTCTATATACATATCGTCTGTCGACGCTCGGGGAACACGATCGTTGCCGATTAGTGAGGAAGATTTCTATGTGCATTATAAATTTTGGAGAACTGTACCTGTCTATTAGCTGATGATGGAGATGAATGGATAATTAACTCGAATCATAAATTATAAATAATATTTAACTAACTTTGTTGGTCCATGCAAGTCCAATGTTTAAGCAGATGAAATGAGAGTGTATTTATACATCATTTTCAAATGTTTATCGCCGTGAAATTATCTTTATATATTATTTCTGTAAGCCTCTTTCTTGCCCGGAAGCCTGTGACGCGATGAGTTAAGCTAGAAATTTGGTTCAGGTATCGTTTTGTACAGTTCGCGTCCGTGGTGTGCACAAAATTCAGACATCTGATGTATCTGGATTACGAGTAAGTTAATTGTAACAGAATTTCAAAGTTTCGATTTTGGCCCATAGACTTTGCTTGAGTGTCATAAGCGCGCGCAAACTTTAGTCGATCAGAGATGCGCTGTGTTTGGTCGGAATTTTGTCAAACCGGCCAATCAGAAAAAATCACTAGAAATTCAAAAGAGCTGCGCTGTGATTGGTCGGAAAATTTCAAAATAAACTCATTTTATTGGACGCGACGAAGTTGCGCCGGGGTTACCTACTAGTATTATTTACTTAGGATTTGGCTGGTTTTTACATACATATTCTCACGGTATAAATCCCTTAACGGGGTAGCCATAGCTTTGGAATGAGAAATTGCTCAGCCACTTTTGGAAGTTGATTGGAGAAAAGATAGTAATAATAAATGTTTTTGGTAACGGGTCTCCAACCACATCGCCCAAAAATTACTTAAAAAGCCCCTTTACTCTTAGTCGCCTCTTACGATCACCCACGGGTAGAAATGGGGTAGTGTTATTCTAAGCCGACACTACATGGCTAGTTTTTAATATCAAAATATATAATCATAGCGTTCATTTCTGGTAACATATTTAAATTAATAGTAAACTGACCTGCTTAGCAACCGCTTTCTCTAAGTCCGCAACAGATTCTTGTAAATTGCTTGCCGATGAAGTTGATGCCATAGCCTTAAAACAAATTTACATATTAAACAAACTTAGATGCACCTTTATTACAATTAAGTTAGAACCTTATGATGCTAAAGACGAGAAGAGTATCAATTAGTATAATAATAATTCATATCTAACTCAAAACATGTGTGTCAAAGAGTGAAATCAGATAATAGTTATTATTCCATTTCATCTTAACTATGTTCCAACTTATTGTTATTATTTCTTTGTGTCACAATAAACGTTTATTTTTTTTTAAATTGAAAACGATATGGCGACTTACTCAATAAGAAGTAATGTTAGAAATTGTCTGTAATTGTATACTGGATTTCAATGACAAAATATCAATTAAAAAAACATATCGGCTAACAGACTTGATACAACCTAAACCCCCAATAAAATATCTGAATAATTTACCTAGACTGACACTTGGATTTAGGATTATATATGCAGGACATTTCAAATACCAATATTAACATAGATGTTAATATTAGATCTAATACTGTAAACACAGCATTACTTGGCTTTGATTCTGATAACAATTTATACAATTTATCAAAATATCCATACAAAAACACTATTTACCAATACCATTATATGAAAACTGATAGTTTAAGCTTTTTCTGTTTATTATACAGTAAATTACCTAGCTCAAGAACAGTAAAAAGTAATATTTTTGTACTTTAAAAAAACTAACTAGGTTAAGACGAATTATATGTACTTTTAAAAAAGAATATTTTTTTATTATTATTTTGGGAATGACTTTTCTCGCCTCTCCAATGGCCGAAAAAGAGAATATAAAATATAGGAAGGAATATAAGAAGGCGGTACTCCCCGACAAAAGGTCAATCGGTCGGGGTCAGGTTCAAGACCCGACGGACGAACCGAGCCGTATCGAGCAGCACCGCCTTTTGCATTTGTGCTGGAACCGACACGCCACAGAAGTCCAACCGCCTCAAGTCGCGAGGCCGGTTGGAATTAACCCGTTCGCGGACAAAACAATTGGGATAATTTCTGTCGAGGTCACACCCCACATGTCGGTGATCTCGTGAGCCAGATCGAGATACTTCCGACGCTTCTCGGTTTCAGCTTGCACGGGACCCTCGTCATGTGGGACAGTGACATCCACTAGAAACACCCTCGACTGCGACCGATCCCATACCACGATATCAGGCTTCTTCGCTAGAATAGTCCTGTCCGTGATAACGGATCGGTCCCAATAGATTTTGGCACGGTCGTTTTCTAGGATTGGCTCCGGCAGATACTTGTAATACGGCAGCTTCTGTTGCAAGAGTCCGTATTTCAGAGCGAGCTCCTGATGTAGGATTTAGGCCGCTTGGTTGTGTCTATGCAAGTACTTAGTGTTAGCAAGAGCCGAACAACCGGAAATAACATGCCTAAGTGACTCTCCGGGACGGCCACATGCTCGACAAACGTCTAGGGTACCGTCCTTTAGGATGTATTTCCGATAATTCCGCGTCAAAATAACCTGATCCTGTGTTGCACCGACAAACAGTTCGGTTTTCCCAAAAAGATCCCTGAAACGCAACCAATGCAGGGAGGCTTTACAATCCACGAAAGGTTCGTGAAGCAACTTGTAAAACCTCCCGTGCAGCTCCTTCTCTTTCCATACGGACTCCCGATCAGAGGTGCTAAGTACCTCCGGTTTTCGCCAATCCTGTGAGGCCAACATTATTATTATTACTTAAAGGTGGTGGCAGAACTCACCGCCTCCTGCGCCGCCATCAGTTTCCTCTTCAGATCAACCAGCTTGTTGATTTCCGCCTGCCAGATAGCCTTGTCGTTAGTAGTCGATTTTAACGCTCGAACCGTGTCGCCCTGTACGATATTTGGTATATATTTGGTTCCATACATACGTTTTAGCTATGATTTATGCCGCACAGTGCAAATAATTTATGGAATCACATGACATGACTTGGTGTTCAGATAAACTAATTTTATGCTGACGGCTATAAAACCCAAAAAAGGGGTAGCCATTGCTTAAGAATTAGGAATTCCTTAGACACTTCTGGCAGTTGAGTACGGTATATATTGTAAATAAACGTTGCAAGTAATGGGTCTCCATTTGCATCGCCCTACAATCACTTAAAAAGCAACAATTCGTTAAGTCGCATCTAATGAAATCAGCTGGAAGAAATGGGTTAGTGATATTCTAAGCCGACACTCACTCTTTGCCGTTTTACTCTTAATAACATAAGTTATTCTTATTATACAAGAAAAGTCCATCCTGCCTATCAAGAAAGTTAAACTTTGAATATTATGTCCTCGCAGAATAAAACATTTATTTTGAAATTGAGTAAAGTTCATTTAGATTCCAGAAGAGCTAAAAAAAAACAGGATATGGAAGTTCACGGGGCATATTTAAGGATTCAATGAAGTCTTGATATTTTTGTCTTATTAAGCGAAAGTTTGTTATATAACGTTTTGTTTTACACATTTAAAAATATTCTTCGACTAAAAAGAACTGTTATGTGCATGCACTCTAAGTTTGAAACAATTTTTCATACACAAATTTATACAAAGCGTAAATATGTATGTTCGGGACGACCCAAACAATAAGTATTGCTAGTGTAAAAGCTAAGGGATGCTAGCTAGGTGGTGACTCTGTAAAGAGCTATAAATAACCAAACCCGTTGGCTGATGATTTTACACGAATTTATTGTTTTATTATTAATTAATAAAAAGGTATTTTATATGGTATGCGTTAGCTTGTACAATGTTGGTGCAGCTAAAGGTTTTTAATTTCGGCCACTTACAAGACGACGCAGTACGCAGACGCAGCTGAATATAAAATACCATATATGATGGTTCTCCGATAGATGCAGATATTACAATATGGGACATCAATGCGAGGCCTTTAACTATTCGCTATTGTGCCGATGATGATTATAAGGCAATTTTAAGCGTTCTGGATCATTGATATTGTTGTATTAATTAACACATTTAAAAATATATTTAAAAACTTCTAGCATATGATTTAATTGCATCAAACAGAGAATTTTACCGAAAACCTTCACTTGCAAACCAGCCTTCTCTTTATAAGTTTAATTTATTCATTTCTTATACAAACATTTAACATACCTGTGTTGCGACTGCCTGCTCTAATGCTGCAATATTGTCCCTGGTAGATTCCGCACTCTGTTTTAAAAAAAAGTCATTAGTATAATTCACAACAATCTGTAACGTTTATAATTAAATATCTTAATAGGGAAGCCAGAAAGCTTTGGAAATATGATGAATTCTCTTTGACGTGGTATATTTCTTTTCAATTCTAATATAATATACATTTCTAAAGTATGGAATAGCGGTTCACGAATAATCGCTAGGTAATACGTAAAAAAATTAGAAAGAAGTAAATGCATTAGGAGAGACTTAGATACGATAGTCAGTATTCTTCGAAACAATAAGGTTGTGGTACAATCACTTGTTATAAACTTATGAAAAACTTTACATACATACATATATATACTCACGCCATTATTTCCCATTGGGGTAGGTAGAGACTATTGATCGCCACTTTGTACGATCCTGGCAAACCTCTCTAGCTTCGTTTACATCCATCAATATTTTCATACATGCTCTTTTATTCTTCATACTTCGGACGCCGGTCTTTTTGAGCACACACTCTATTTGGTCCAGGTATGTTCTCCGTGGTCGTCCTCTACTCACATTACCTTCCACATTGGCTCTATAGATCTCTTTCACCAATTTACTGTCATCCATCCTCTCTATGTGCCCAAACCATTTGAACATATGAATAACAAGGTATGAAAAACTTTATAACATAACATAAACATAAACGTTCACGCCGTTTATCCCCGAAGGGGTTGGCAGAGGTACCAATACTCCTGAACTCACATGGCAAGCGCCATCTAGTTTCCAGAGAAGGTACCCACGTTTTGCTTAGACAATGTACTCACGTGATAGGGGGCAGGCCTATCGCCGTTTTGTACGAATACACTGTCACATGACTAAGTACAACTCAGCCATGTGGGTTTCCTCACGATGTTTTCCCTCACCGTTAGCAACCATGATAAATTAACCACACATATGACTTTAGAAAAGACAAATTGGTGTAGTCCCAGGATTGGAACTCACGCCCTTCTCTTTTTCGGGCGGGTGTTCTACCCACTGGACTATCATGTCGCTCTTAAAAACTTTAATTTATAAATATAGTTGGTTTCTCTTAAGTTGAGCCCTGATCTCGAGAATGCAGTTTTGTTTGGCAACAATACGCTTCTTATGTTTACTGAAACTCCTTTCCTCACTCGAAACCGCAACAATATTTTGTGTTTCTTAGTTAGCCTGCACTATGAACAAACCCCGAAAAACAGTATTTTCTTTCCCTCACACAAACCATTTATTACCTTAGCTTCCCTATCGCTCTGCGTTCCCGCGTTTTCCGTTTTAACTTCTCAAGCGCGGCCGCCTGTATCTAAAACTGTTTTCGTAACTTGAAACCGCATCAATATTTTTTGTTTCTTAGTTAGTCTGCACTATGAACAAAAACCGTAAAACGGCACAAAAAAAACTATTTACCTTTGCTTCCCTATCGCTCTGCGTTCCCGCGTACTTCTGTTTCAACTTCTCAAGCATGGCCGGCTCTATCTTGGCGAATAATGGCTCTGGCTTGTTGATCTTGTGGCCGGGAGCCAAGTACTGGATTAGCGTTGGTTTCCTGAGGAATTATGTTTTGTATCAGTAAATAGTATCTTTCCTTTATTTATTAGTAATAATTCCCACATGAAGTTCTCATGAACAAAAACATTCAAATTATGTGATAGTTAGGCGTTCTCAACATTTGAATTCTATCTGAAAAGGTAGACAAGTGGCCTTCTAAATTTGTAAAAAAAATCGCACGTAGGAATGCAAACACTACTTAAAAGTATAAAAGAAACAAAGGATAGAAGAATTTCGCACTGGAAGTCATTGACACTATAGCTCAATTGGCAGAGCAACGGGGGCGTATACCTGAGGTCGCGGGTTCGGTTCCCGCCGGTGTCCAATTTTTTCTTACCTTTATTTATTACACAATGTTATGTTAGCATAGCCTAGCTGGCATAAACATTTGAACATAGAAACATTCCACTATATGGGAACTCATACAATCAAATATGTAAAGAATATGTTGCCCAACTATTTCTAATTTAGAACCTAGTTAGTTATATTAATAGATATGCTTGGTTATCTTTCATATGATTATTACTGAATAACCAAATCAGTACATAAATGAACCTCTTTCTGAAGCAGTCCGTTAAAAATACAATAAAAATCTTACTCTGGGTTAATCCTTAGTTTGGAGATATTGACATTGAGTTGTTTGGCCAACTGCCTCCCAGTTTGCGGCATGTAAGGGGTAAGCAGAGCCGCTATCAACGCCACCACATTGCAGCAAATAGTTATCACAGAACCACCTTTCTCTCTGAAAACATAAATTAAGAGTGTGAAATAGTCTGTTTAGACGATAAATAACGATTTCTAGCTATTTTCAATAATGACGGGGATGTGTAGGTAGGCCTCCCACAAGGTGGACCAACGTTTTGCTGAAAATCACGGGATGCCGATGGGTGAGGGCAGACCAGTCGTTGTGGAAATCTTTAGGGTAGGCCTATGTCCAGCAGTGGTTGTCTGTTGGCTGAATGATGATTCAATAATATTTAATACAATGGGACACCGATTAAGCAGCCAAGGTATTGAGGTCAAATAAAGGAAAGAAAAATTTTGACATAGGCGGGAATCGAACCCGCGACCTCGGGTACACGCCCCCGCTCTGCCAATTGAGCAACCGTACCAATGGCTGCCAGCGCAAATTTCTCCTATCCTTTGTTTCTATTTTACACGTTTAAGTAGTGTTTTATATTTATATTTTTATGTATTTATTATTTAACAAAAAAAAGATTTAAATTATTGAAGTCAGCTTTAAACTTTTGCATCATGTTAATGTCATAACATAACGAATACGAATAATGAGTTTACATATCAAAAATCAATGTTTCCCAAAAGAATCTAAAACCTATATTTCTTTTTCATACTTAGAAATAGTTTTCAAGTTATGAACAACAAGGAATGAGCTGAATAATTTATTTGATTACTATAGGTACAGAAAAATTGAAAATTTGAATAACCAGCCATAGTATGCTTTTATTTGGCGTCCAAACATATATTATTAATAAGAGAAAATAAAAACGAATTATAAAGAAAATACAGATGAATATAATAAAATATCTAAAACATAACAAAGTTTAGTTCACTTACATATCTTTATAGCCTCCTTTGAGCAGCACCCAAGGTTGCTCGGTTTGCAAATATTGGTTGCCGTGTTTTGTGATGCTTAGTACGTTTCTCAAAGCCTCTCGCAGTTTACCCGACGACATGTTTTGGACGTATGCTGAGAATACAGTTTTTGTTGTAACATGTTGTTAAATGATAGACTGTTATGACAGTGGCCTTATAAAGATCTGTTTAATACCGATAACAATTAATATATATGTAGGTATGTATAAACTGGAGAGTAAAAAGATAAATATGGTTCGAATTAGTAACGAACTAAATGCATTTCATAGGTCGTGTAATGTTTAATGGTGCTTTATGGATTGTTTTAGTGTAGTGCAAACCAAAAATAGCACTTTCCTATACTTTCCCGTTGGTTTGCTACCAGGTAACTAAGGGTAAACTACTATTTGAGTTATAATTGTGATTAGTATCATCATATCAACTGTAGCTTGAATAGACCATAATACTATGGGGTCGGTTGTGGGCATGCCCTGCCTGGATCCACAATCCTTGATGTAGGAAGTTATTAACTTAACGATGTATGATACGTACCAGCTACATCCCGATTGATGCGTCCTATCAGCTCAATATCGGCCGGGCTCAGTTCCACAGGTTTCAGCGTTGCTTCCAACACTTGGAAACAGAAACTGAGCGAACGATGACAGAAGTTGCCCAAGTTGTTCAGCAATTCCGAGTTATTTCTGTTGGAAAAATAAAATTATGTACATGACCGAATGAAATATTAAATTATGGCCTCGACAATGGCCCTAAGAAGGTCCTCACAATTTTTTTGCAGACAACACGATGGACCTACAAGTCCACGAAATGAAAAAGCGGCAGTGAAGTGTTAACTCATTTTTACTTTTATCTTTGTCTGTTTTATTATGAAGTTATTACGTGAGACTATCACCCCTTGACCAATTTTAACGACAAACGTTTTATCATCGTGTTTTTTAATAACTAATATTTTATTATTGTTATTTTTATATGTATTGTTATCATTTAAACTTGCATAGGCTCACAAAAATCAGTTTATTTTTCGAACCCACCTCAATTGACTTGTCGCTTCGCTACTTAACATATCAATAAACGTATTACACAGAGAGAGAGATATTATCAAAATTAGTGGCATAGTGATACCAGCAA
The DNA here is from genome assembly GCA_963576735.1 of Bedellia somnulentella. NCBI lineage: Eukaryota > Metazoa > Arthropoda > Insecta > Lepidoptera > Bedelliidae > Bedellia > Bedellia somnulentella. The sequence goes on from OY755170.1 coordinate 10,899,544, forward strand.
TAGTAGCATGAGGCTTGTGAGAGCTCGTATGTCACATGAAAAACTAACAGATTGGTCATACAAAATCTGTCAGTATCTCAATATAACTATTTTTGGACTTGAGCCTCTTTCGTTCCGAGAGTGCGATATATAGCAAGATGCACGCAGAACCGACGGCTGTTGGGGTTCGAAGGTTCCAACAAGTTGGACCGACGACATAGTCAAGGTCGGGGGAAGCCGATGGATGAGGGCAGCACAGGACCGGTCGTTGTGGAGATCTTTGGGGGAGGCCTATATGTCCAGCAGTGGACGTCTATAGGCTGATGATGATGATATAGCAAGATAATGTAAAATACCTGGTACCAAGCTCGGCCCAGCTGAACGCCGAATCAGATGACTCAGGTCTGATGCTGGCCAGGTAGAACCGCCACACGTCAGCCGGGATGCCAGTGTCCTGAACAAACAGATGTTTGAGAATTGTAGTTAGTCTTTGAATAGCTATTTATATGTTTATTTAAGAAATGTTTTTACTCCCTTCCCCTAATTTGTTGTTATGTCCAAAATTGTTTTGTTTTTTACAGGTTTTGGTGTTAGTTTAGAGTACATTTCACTTTTATTTTTTATTATCAATTTATATAACTGTAAAGAAAAAAATAATAGTTTAATGTGATGTACAAATGTTATTTTTTGTTTTATGTGTTGTATATATTTTGTGCACCGAATAAAACAATTTTTCTTTCTTTCATTTCAAATTCTTACTATCACATTTATATTTGATTTTACATCCATGAAAACATTTTTTTCCAATCCGATAGACAGTAATGTCCATTAATGTCTATGTCTATTAAGTATTGTTGTTTATAATTAAAATAGAAATAGTTGGAAAGTTACCTGAGCATCTGTGCCAAACACGCCGACTCCACGCGACTTGGAGAATTTCCCATCCTCATAGTTCAAGTACTCTAAAACAACAAGATACATTTTATTAACATATGTTCTCTTTTAAATGTGTGCTGTGTAGTGTCGGCTTAGAATTTCTTTTCGGCATTTATTCCGGTGCGTTTACGTAAGAGGCGACTAACGGTATTAGAGCATTTCAAGGATTTTTGAGCGATGCGGTTGGAGACCCACCACCAACAACCTTTATTTCACCATCTTTTCCCCACATATTTCCAAAAGTGGCTGAGGAATTTCTAATTCCCTAGCTCTGGCTACCCCTCAAGGGATTTATAGCCGTGAGTATATGTATGTACGTATGTATGTCTTTTCTATATGAACAAAAAATGCTAGCTATATTTAAGTAAGTATTTATATCTATCTTGGTTTCAAAAACTTACCAGTGGCGTATAAATGGTTGACCAACTGATAGCCTTCGTTGATCCCCAACAGAGTGGCTGGGAACATCACTGAGTGGAATGGAACGTTGTCCTTGGCCATGAATTGGTACAGCTTCACCTGATGCAAACAATACAATATGTAATATCTTTATTTTATAGGTTAATGATAGGTATGTTACTTAACTATATTGCTGGGTATTTAATTTAATTATAACAAATTTTTTTTCTAATTTAAGTATTGCTTGTAATATTTAAAAACAAAGTAAATAGTTTCTTAGACGAATGTTTAAATGACAGAAGGTCTACTCTTCACCGTGGAGACTTCACATCGAGAATGATAATTAGCATACGTATCTATTCTCTTCTACCCATATTAAAATTTATTTCTGTCTTGCTCGCTCGCAACGAATATTCGGATTATGACATTTTGATATGTATAGAACAATATTAATATTGGCGTTTTCTAGTCGATGAAACCAACGACCACTACAGAAGTATCGTTGGATTCGTTAAATATCACCATGTATACCCACTTATCAAATATGACAAAATCAGAATTATCGTTTCGTGCGAGCGAGACAGAAATAAATGTTAAAAGAGGTTAGAAGAGATAGGGGTGCCTATTATCGTTCTCGATGTGGAGAGTAGAACTCCTGAATCCAATAATTAAAGATAATGAAAACATACATGCTGTAACAAAATGTAATATCACTATCACTGAATATCGAGAATACCAACTTATCGCCATAGCAAGGCAAGGATCTTTAAGTAGAACGTCTTTTCCCCTTTCATCTTCCGAAATTAACTGAGGAATAGTTTATTTGAAAGCTATGCTATGGCTACCCCTTTTATATAAAATCACAATTAACTGCTAAGTGACACACGTTTCGCGTAAAAGCACGGAATTTCTCAAAAGAAACAGAATGTCATTAATCCATGTTTATGTTCTGTCCGACCAGAAAAAATCTTACCCTTTATGTATAACAGAATAGAAGATGTATATTAAACTCTACCAATCACATACTGACAAGTTCAAAATCAAAATCAAATCAAGATTATAATAACAATTGGTATACTCACATTTACACCCTTATCGGGCTTCCACCATTTCTCAAACTGCCCGGTGGCAGATTGCGTGATACTCAGATATCCCATGGGTGCGTCGAACCACACGTAGAAGACCTAACGATATAAATTAATCTATAGATTAATACGGGAATTTTAGGATCGTATGTGGCGCTCGATAGTCTCTGTCTACCGAAATGGGAACTGACGGCATGAGTATATGTAAGTATGTATTAATAAGGTAGGCGAAATCTCAGGACTTTTAAGAAAATTACTTTGTCAAAAGTGTTTAATTTCTTTTAACATTTATGGATTGTTCATTTACTGAATGAGTGCATTAAGATTTTTTAAATTAATTGCGAATTTAAATTACCATGTCACAAACTAACATAATTTAAAATTGGTTCACATTAGGTTAGCTTATGCGTGCTGTCATATAAATGGTAATGAGAGTTTTTAAAAATAGCCTCTCTCTGTTAAATTTTGGTAAATTTGGGCTTAGAATAGCACTTCCCTATTTTTCCCATGGATGTTCGAAAAGACGACGAAGGGTATTCGGCCTGTTAAATAAATTTTTTGAGCGATACAGTTAAATACCCATTTCCAAAAACTTTTTTACATATATTAAACATTTACTTTACAATATTTTCCCCACTCAACTTCCAAAACTGGCTGAGGAATTTGTTGTTCCGAAGCTCAGGCTTCCCCTTATAGGGATTTATAGACGTCAGTATGTTTAAAAGTTTACGTTAACCTCTTTTACTATCGTAAAATATATGGTCCGTGTATAACGAAACAAATCAATTTTGCTACCAATAAGCATCAAATCCCTGATTAGTAATCAAACAAATAAAGGAAAGAAAAATTTCGAGATCGGCGGGGATTTGCTAAATATTTCATTCCTTTATTTATTAGTAATAATCCCCACATGAGGTTTTCATGAACAAAAACATTCAAATTGGTAATCAAACAATTGCATCCCAAACTATACCTTGTTAGTATACCCTTCCAAGGGCACAGGCACGCCCCATTTGAGGTCCCTGGTGATGGCTCTGGGATGCAGTTCTTCTTTGAGCCAAGACTGTGTGATGGCTCGAGCGCTTTGCGACCAACCTGCTTCATTCTTTGATACCCATGACTTCAGACTTGGTTGGAGCTAAACATATTTATTTTTTAGTATTTTTGTAAAATAATTTGGAGAATTCTAGGAATTGCTTTTTTTGATATGTTAGTCCAATTTGATAGCTGTCATTTAAGAATATTTAAATTTCATATTGCGTTTTCTAACCCGCTCTCTTTGCGACCAACTTGCTTTGCTCTTTGATACCCATGACTTTAGACTTGGATGGAGTTGGAGCTAAACATACAAGTACATTAGACGCACAAAATGGAGTATTCTAGGATAGATTTATGTGTTACGAGCCCATTCTAATAGCTTTGGTTCAATTATTATATTTTTTTAATTTGCTATAGGAGTAAATCCTTTGGTCCTTATTATTCACTTGCGTAACGGAGAAGTCTTCGTCAAGACTTATATAATTTACAATCGCTGTATAATTTTTAAGTTTATAGAACATAAAAAATACTTACACTGGATAGGTCAAGGAAGAATTGTTCACTGACACGCATGACCGGCGCGTTACTGCAAACCTAAAAGAATGATTAAACTGATTTAGTGAATTTATATGTTTAAACATGTTATTAAATTAATGTAAATTTTGCGTTTCAGTTGCTCATTGACGACGAGCAAAACACGGTAGCACTTTAGTATAACCTAAAGAATTGCATCCCAAAGATTGAAAAAGAAACTTTTTAAAATATTTGCTTGTACGGAGAACTATGAACTTGTGCCGTAATAATTTATACACTTAAGTATACAGCAGGATAGAAATATTTAGAAGCCATTTAGTGTATGTATAAGCATTTGCAAGTGTATTTTGTGTTTGCCGTGTAGTGCCGGCTTAGAATGTCACTACCCCTTTCTACCCATGGGTGACGTAAGAGACGACTAATAGAATGGAGGTTCTTGAAGTGGTTTTTGGGCGACGCGGTTGAAAACCTCTCACGAACGGGATTTATATGATGGCTAGAAGGGGTAGCCAGAGCTGAGGAATTTCTAATTCCCACTTTTGGAAGTTACGTGGGGATTAGATGGTGAAATAAAGGTTCTTGGTGATGGATCTCCAACCGCATTGCCCAAAAATCCTTTTAAAGCCCCAATATCGTTAGTCACCTCTTACGTAACCCACCGGAAGAAATGGGGTAGTGCTATTCTAAGCCGACACTACACAGCTATATGTATGTATCGTATATAACATAGTGTAGATCTCACCTTGCACCTCGGGTCCTTGAGTTCGACCGCGTTGATGAGTTTCCCGCACTTGTCGCACTGGTCCCCGCGAGCGTTGTCATAGAGACATCCTGGGTGGTGGCAGGTGCCTTCTACGAACCTATTCAGAAAAATACATTATAGATTCACGCTAACTTAGGTCGTTATGAACAAGGGTTTAGTATTGTAGAAGAATACAATATCAAAATCACTCTGGGATGAAGATTAGGATTTTGACAAGTGTATCCACCGTCATATTCGATTAATCCAACGATATTTCTGTAACTATCGTTGTATCGACTGAGAAGTTATGAGATTTTATTTTATTATTATATGAGTTAGCGTTGTCATCTGGCAAAACGACTTTCTTGATTTTATACCAGTCTATCCGAAAGAGTTAGATATTTCGATGCTTTGGAGGTCGCGAGAAATTGTGAGTCCCTAATACCTATATATCTGTGTGCACTAGGCCTACATGTTAAACTTTGCCCTAATACCCTATTTAGGATGGTATCAAGCCTCGCAATGGCAACATATATGAGGTATGATGACAGCTTATAAATCATACTAATGTAAAGACAAAAACAGCTAGTCATATGAACAATATTGCCCTCAGTGTCGAGCTCAATATTTCTAATCATAGGAAAAGAACATCAAAATATTATCACACAAAAAAACGACTTGTCTTGTCTGCTAATACATCATGGGATAATTCACTGGAGGGAATTCTACACGCCAATATCTGACTTACCTGTCGGCTAAGAACTTTTCGCATTTCACGCAGTAAAGTTGGTCGACTGACGATTTAGTTACGAAGCCCTTTTCATTCAGTTTTAAGAACATTTTCTGTGTTATTCTGGAAAATAATATAAAATATTAAAAAACAAAAACTAACTGACAAAATTCATTAAATTCATAAATGCTCTCAAAAGAACGTAAGCAGAATATCCGATATCCAATGGGGTATATAAAATAACTTACGTAGTCTGCTCTTCAGTGCTAGTACGTCCAAAGAAATCGAATCCAATATTGAACCATCGATAAACATCGTTGTGTATAGCGAAATATTTGTCGCAGATCTGTCGCGGTGTCAAACCTTCTTCTAGTGCCTAAAACAAGAAAATAAAACTTACTGATTCCAATGTCTAAAGTGAAGTCACTAAAACCCGAATATATTTTATCACAGCTTGAAAACTTGCATAATGAATGCAGGAATACGCAATATGAATTAAAATATTAGTGTTATGTAAAATGTTTGCATTCGAAATAAACAATCTTTTGCTTGTCCACATTATCGCGTTAAGGCGATAAGTCCGCCTTTGTGTACATATACTGTTGTACCTATTCTGTAATATACTGTTTGTGTGTTGTTTTGTATGCAATAAAGTGTCTAAATAAATAAGTAAAAATCATTAATTACCTTTGTTTCTGTGGCAGTGCCGTACTCGTCAGTGCCGCACACAAACAACGTATTGTATCCGCACATGCGACAATATCTGAAATAAACAAATGAATTAAAAAAGGGTACTTTCTTTATTCATATCCAATATTGAAATCTTTATTGTTAATATGAAATGAAACGTTTCTTTTACACAATGATACGATACATCATACAAAGAATACACAATACATATACATTGACAACTGTCAGTACATTTTTAAACATTATAGGAGATGGCCCCTACACAAGGGAATCCTATATCTCAGAGTAGTAGAAGTAGATTAAACTATATGATTAAGTAAAGTTAACTTGATAAAAAGGTCAATAAATATTTATTCAATATGAAATATACTTTACCTGGCAAATATATCAGCAGATAGGACACAGCCAATGATGTTACCCAAATGCGGTATATTGTTCACATATGGCAATGCTGATGTGATTAGTATGTTCTTGCGATTCTTCATTGGTAACCTAAAATCAGATATAACCACTTGAAAACGCATACAAGCCAAAGCTTTAAATATAGATCAAATATTTTTTTTCAAAACTTAGATGATTCAATTTCGATGTATTTGAAGACATTGCGTAATTTACCGTCTTAGGCTGCCTGTCCATTTAAGCGGAGCGATGCGGCGGAGCGGAGAAACGGACAAATATTAGCCAATAGTATTGCACAAAAAGGACACTCTGTGCCCTGTCCACTGCGGAGCGGAATTTTTGTGCAATACTATTGGCTAATGTTTGTCCGTTTCTCCGCTCCGCCGCATCGCTCCGCTTAAATGGACAGGCAGCCTTAGACTTAGTACTATCTTTACTAAGTGTTGTACTAGAAAAAAAAAATACGAGGCTTTTCATTGTGTAACGTGAAGTTAAAAATCTATCACTAAAAATACTTTATTTCGCCATCTGTGGAATAGTTCTTATCGAAACTCTAGCTCCCTACTTCTAAGAATAGCAGTGAGTATGTAGTTACTTAAGTACTTCAAGAAATGATGATGGGTATTAATACTTACACAATTTTCTCCTCCTTATATTCTTTAGGCAGTTGAGTATGCGCTTTCAACCAACATTCCTTAGCCAGCTCGATCTCCTCCTTGGAGAGACGCTGGAGGACTGGGTCACTACTACTCTCTTGAGTCCTAAGAAACAACCGGGAAATTAATATTAACTTATTTTTATTATAGCGACATGATAGTCCAGTGGGTAGAACACCCGCCCGAAAACAGAAGGGCGTGAGTTCCAATCCTGGGACGGGCCTACACCAATTTGTCTTTTCTAAAGTCATATGTGTGGTTAATTTATCATGGTTGCTAACGGTGAGGGAAAACATCGTGAGGAAACCCACATGGCTGAGTTGTACTTAGTCATGTGACAGTGTATTCGTACAAAACGGCGATAGGCCTGCCCCCTATCACGTGAGTACACTGTCTAAGCAAAACGTGGGTACCTTCTCTGGAAACTAGATGGCGCTTGCCATGTGAGTTCAGGAGTATTGGTACCTCTGCCAACCCCTTCGGGGATAAACGGTGTGAACGTTTTTTTATTATAGCAATGTACCCCACTCCAGCTACTCAATAAAGCTTTATGACTGTACAGGTTATTAATATATAGCTTGTTTCTGCGGAATAATACAGTTTTTTTAATAGTATAAGTATTTTTCAATGGTTATATAGAATACGAAATTTGTCTTGCCAACTCTATAGTAGGGGAGGCGAAGCGAGGATTTTTGAAGTAACTCGAGCATATCAGATTTTATAGGGAGAATCCTTGTAGCCTTTAATGCACGTCTACCGAGTATGAACCCTTCATATAGCGGGGTATGCTGAGGGGAAACCGTCAGATTAATAAAAAAAACAATCCTCCGAAAAACTAGAGCGCGTCAGATTAAGTAAAGGTAGATTAATTACATTTAGAAGAGTATATATCTGGATAATCTGACGATTTGGGCGTGACTATAAGAAATTATATGGTGAAGAATCTTCAAGCGCGTGATGCCGGTGACAGCAATGTTCCCGCGATGGTGTTTTGGCGTAATATTTGTGCAGGCGTTAAGTCTGAACATTGTTGTTAAATTTTCTTTAAAATAGCCAGAATAACGATTTCCCTTACACTTATCATCAGATCCATATATAATGGTTATCAGAAATATAAATCGCATTTGTACTGTTAATGGCTGAGGCGCCCGAGTATTTCTCTACAACTATTTTATTTTACATAAACATAAACGTTCACGCCGTTTATCCCCGAAGGGGTTGGCAGAGGTACCAATACTTCTGAACTCACATGGCAGCGCCATCTAGTGTCCAGAGAAGGTACCCACGTTTTGCTTGGACTGTGTACTCACGTGATAGGGGGCAGGCCTATCGCCGTTTTGTACGAATACACTGTCACATGACTAAGTACAACTCAGCCATGTGGGTTTCCTCACGATGTTTTCCCTCACCGTTAACAACCATGATAAATTAACCACACATATGACTTTAAAAAAGACAAATTGGTGTAGGCCCGACCCAGGATTGGAACTCACGCCCTTCTGTTTTCGGGCGGGTGTTCTACCCATTGGACTATCATGTTGTTTTTTATTTTACATTTTTATAAATGTTTACACGCTCTCTCCCCCACTAAAATAAAAACTTGTTATATACTTTTTTTATTTTGGAAATTAAACTATCAAATCCAATAGGTTTCTATGATGCTCGAGCAATGGCAAATTTAGCATCCAGGCCCGGAGGCTACTACTAGATGAAGCTATCTTACATGGTACTCAAGTTAGAGCTTGGGAATATATCTTATATTTTTCATACATTAACAGGATATTGACAATGCTAAGTTAATATTTGATAGCAAATTTAGAATGAAATACCGACTTACCCAGAAATCATTGTGACAGGAGGTTCTCCTGAACGTGAAATGCCACTGAAAACTTTTTTAACTGATCCACCCCAAACTTTAAGTGCTTTCTGGAATAATAAAGAGCATTTTATTTTTTAAGCAACCTCATTATTTGTTATTAACTCAGATCTGAGAGCATTTTAAGCTTAAAATAATGTGTTTTTTATGAATTGAGCATAAAGCAAGTAAATGTTTAAATAGCAAAGATGTTAAAAATCAATTGATTATATTCATTGTATGCTTCAGAGGAAGAGGATAAAGCACTAAATAGATGACCGTTTTTGCAGAATTACAGTTCTTATTGAAATACTCGTGTAAAAACATATATGTATACAATACCTTTACGGATGCCAAACCTTCCACCTCTTTAAACCATCGCAGCACATTGCTAGAAGCAGTTAAATACACTCTTTTGTAGTCGTTGTTGAAGTAAATAGGGTAGAGGCTGCACCAGATGGAAATATCAGCTGCTGTACACGTTGTATTCTACAGAGCATTCATACATTGCTTAATACATAAAAACCAATTACTAGTTTGGAGATAAAATTATTAATGTTAATTAATATGCTAATTAGAAAACCTGAAAAGTTCTATATTTCTAATATATAGTGCTAAGGTTAATTATACAAGGACATTTCTTTGAAATACTATATGTTCACAGTCATAAGGATAGCAACCCTAACTGCTAAATATAAAGTTGCACATTTGTATAGGAATCAAATGGTTAATCTCATAAAAAAGCAAGATTCATATTTAACATTTAACTGGCCCCAAGTCTCCTGCAAACTACATTTATACAGGTTTTTTTGCAATCAAAATTAATCACAATAATAATAATAATCACAATTAGTTGAAATCAATCTAGTTATCATAAGTCATCATTATACACCATACTTACACTCAGAAGATATTTTTGACTGCTAAGCAAATTTTCTAAATGGGCAATATGGGCGAGTAGGGTCTGACTAAGATCTCTGCTAACGGTTTTGCTGGTGATCACGGCTCGCACAGTGGGATATAAATTCACTGCTTCCCAAAACGCCAACTCCTCGCTAGAAAATAATTTACGATTAACAATGATAACTTCATTGCCTTGCCTCCGTGGTGTTGCGGTTAAGCGCTTGGCTATAAATACAGAGGTCTCGGGTTCGATCCCCGGTGGGATCAAACTCACACATTTAGTTTGTAAAATACAACCCAGTTTGGAAGAATAAAGGCTCGGGCTATTTTCACGGTAGTGGTTCTTATTCTGCCAATCCGCACTGGTGGACTGAGGCCTAAACACCCTATATAGGGTAGGCTCGAGTCCCCTGGATGGGACATATATGGATATTTCTCTGTGCGTCAGTATTTAAGGTTGTGTGAGTGTGTGTTTGTTAAAATTAATTAAATATTAATGCTTATGAATATAAGAATTGCACACTTTTCTTTGAACAGGTGCTAATATAAGAACTAAATCAAAACATTTAGTTTTGTTTAAATAACAAGCTAAATGTAACCAATATTTCTTTGTATCCAACAAATAGTTCAAAATGCTATGTATGTGTAATCGATAGATTATCTTTGTTGATTAAGAACTTTTTAATAAAGATTTTCTAATGGTTGAACACACATAACATAAGATAAACACTTTAGCTCGAGAACTGCAGAAGGGCAAGCACGAGCCGTGTTTAAACTAGTTATCGCGTGGGATAAAGCAGCCATCTCTTACGCACTTACTTAGTATCGTATACTGCCATCTCATTCTAACCGTTATCGTGTCGATAAAATAGTGCTCGTGCTTGCCCTACAGAAGTTATTAAAAAATATGGCTGTAGAAATAAGGGTTCTTTTAAATTAATATTATTTTAGTGTTTAACATTTGACTTGAAAAGCCCTAATATAAAAAGCCAAAACCTTTATGTTACTTAACAACTCCGATGAAATTGTCTATTAAATCCAGGATGTTTCATAATGAAGCATACATTGAAGCATTTGGACATGCAGTCTAAATAATATTGACTTCTTAGACAAGAAGCCAATGTTATCCTGAGGAAAATCTAGAGGATATCTGTATATAACATACAAATCGCCTTTTGCGACACCCATTAAAAGAAATGGGTAATTGCTAATCTAATCCGGCACTACACAACCTACTACCACTACATGAACAAACATTAAATAATTATTAATATAAAGATAAAGTAAAAAGAAGTAAAATCATATTTCTGTAATGCTTACCAACGGCTTTGGCTCACATCGTTTCTTGGCATTAAATGCATAAGCGCAGCATTACTAGAGAAAAATGTAAGATCTTCATTCAATACTAATGATGGCAGTAAGTTGGGCCCATCAGGAGATCGATCTGTAACAAAATTATGATTCCTAAAGAATAGTAATCTTAATAGTAGTAATTTTATAATAGTTTAGTAAGGTTTTCTTTCTACATGGACATATGTAATCACTATGATAATTAAAAGGTTTCAAAAGCACAATATACAGACATACACAAGTTTATTATCTACTAGAGGTAGTCCAGTGATATAAATTTAACTGAAATATATCTTTCGCATGTATCAGTCTAACACACTTAGGGTAACAAGCCATTATATTTAAAAACAGTTAAATTATTAACATTTGCTATAAAAGATCCTGCCTCAAATATTGTTTTGTTTTGATTTTGTTACTTATTGGTGGATATTTCAAACTTATGTCATTATAATTATCAAGCTAAAACCACCAAAAGTTAAACGTTTCTTGTATGGGACTCCCCTGGGTTATATACATACATATTTACCAATTTATGTTAAAGCAATCACAAATATAAATGATACATAGCGACACAGAGGGACAAAGGGCAGAGAGTGAAGGTTAAGTAATAAGGTCACATTTCACTTTTTAGTATATATACTCCTGTGGCTAGAGCTTTTGAATTGGTAATAATTCAGTCACTGTTGGAAGTTAAGTGGAGAAAGATTGTTAAATAAATAATGGTGGGTTTTCAGTCGCATCTGGCAACATTCCCCAATCCCCTTAGACACCTTATGTGCCACCCACGGATCAAATGGGGTAGCACTATTCTAAATTGACACTATGCAGCCTGTAGTCTGTAACCCTATAAAACAGCCTTATGCACTCCTTATGTATAAAACCTATAACATTGCAATATTTCACACTCTTCTGTTGGCACAGTTTTTCAATAAAAGTTATAACATTTATAATTCATTCACAGCAGTATTTAATTTTTGCTTCAACAAAAAATAGCCTTACGCACTTCTTATGTATAAAACCCACAACTTTGCAAAATTTGACCCTTTGTTGGCACAGTCGACTCCCCAAACCGAACTTGGATAACACCTCCCATAAACACTTTCTTACCACCCTATCATACGCCTTCTCTAAATCAATGAAGGAGCAATACACCTTTCGGTTCTTAGCTAAGAACTTTTCGGTGATGCTCCTTAAAGAGAAGATTTGGTCCATACATCCCATTCCCTTTCTAAATCCTGCTTGCAAATCCCAAATTTTATCTTCCGTTTCATTCATCACTCTTTCAATCAAAACCTTTGCATACAATTTACCGACAATGCTGAGTAGGCTAATTCCACGGTAGTTTCTAGCCTCCTGGTGTGACCCCTTTCCTTTATATAAAGGCACAATTACCGCTTTGCACCAGTCTTGTGGCACTTTGCCACTCGACCAGCATTTTTGGAAAAGGAAGTACAACCAGGAAGCCACCACCCCTTTACCAGCCCTCAGCATTTCAGTGTTTATCCTGTCATACCCTGCCGCTTTCCCTAGTTTCATACTTTTCATTGCTTTCATTATTTCTTCCATACTGATCTCACTGTCACTAAAGTCACCCATAACGTCGTTCCAATCAACATTACTGCCGATTGGCGAAGAAATGGATGTATCCTCTTTTTCAAAGAGTCCCTCAAAATAGTTCTTCCATACTCGTCTTATGCTACTTTCATCCGTCGCCAATTCACCCTGTTCATCTCTCACAACATTCACTCTCGTGTTTTGGGAAACTCCCCTTTCTTTCCGGATATATTTCCAGAACAACTTTTGGTTATTCCGGAAATTATCGGAGAGTTTCCTCTCACACCATTCTATCAGATCACGCTTTTTCTTTTCTATTTTCTTCTTAACCTCATTCTTAACTCTCTTATATTCATCTTCACTATTCTTCACTACATTATCTGTTACTCTCGCATCCATTCGTTTACTAGCTTTAATCGCTAGTAAATCTAACCAAGCTTTCTTCTTATCTCCAACTGCCTCTTTCACATCTTTATCCCACCAACTTGTTGGTGGTCTATTTGTTCTTTTACTCAATCCACATACTTCCGTCGCACATTCAACCATTGACGATTTGAGCACATCCCATACTTCTTCTATTTCCAATTCATCCTTCATCTCCACGCAACTTAGCCTGTCGTCCAATTTCTTCATATATTCATCCTCTTCCAATTTCTCCACTTTTATTCTCGCAAAATCCGTTGTTGACACTTTAGGCCTGTGACGCCAACGCGTGCACAGACCCCTAAATCGTGATATAACGAGAAAGTGATCTGTGCCAACGTTAATGCCCCTATGGACTCTGGTGTCAACAACCTTTGCTCTTAGCCTTTCATCCACTATCACAAAATCTATCATACTTCTCTCGCTTCCTCTCTGTCTAGTATACATATGGATATCTTTGTGTTCAAACAACGTGTTCGTAACACAAAGATTCCTCTCCAAACATACATCAATCACTTTCTCACCATTCTCATTCACTCTTTTATCACCAAACTTTCCTAAAACTCTTTCACAACCGTTGCGTGACACACCAACCCAACCATTAAAATCTCCTAACATAACAATTTTCTCATTTTCATCACACCCATTCGCAACATCGTCTAACAGATTCCAAAACTCCTCCCTCTCGGATAGTGATCTAGACATGTCCGGAGCATACACGCAAATTATGCGCATCCGGACAAGCCCTACCTTCACCTTTATCCATAGGAGCCTTGGACTCACACACGCATAATCTTTCATGCACTTAGCCATCCTTTCAGATATCAGAAGTCCCACGCCTTGGCAAGCTCTGTCACTCTCGGCAACTCCTGACCAGATAGCTGTAAATGGGCCAAGTTGTGAAACCTCTTTTCCCTTGCGCTTCGTTTCATTTACACAAAGAAAATCTAGTTTTCTTTCTTCCATAATCAAACATACTTCATCTAATTTTTCATGCATCCCTCCACACACATTCATCGTACTAAAGCGGGTCTCTTTAGCCCACTTTTCGCCCCGTAAGGAACCACGGCGTGATGAGTGGCGAGCCACATCGCCGCCACCGCGTTTAATTGTTTGTAAACACATTCGGTTCCCACGGAAAGCAAGGGAAATATACTGTCCGCCTAGCCAGAGCCCCGCTTGACTAGGTAAGGTTATTTAGTACCCGGAGTTCACCAGGCTCCGGGACGGCGGCACGCTAACGACCAGGCTCACCCCTGGCCACGCATCCCTCGGCACGGCAGACCTTGGATTGGTGTGGGGGCTAAGATGAAAAAGCCCTTTTCCCTTAGTCGACTTCTACGACACCCACGGGAAGAGATGGGGTAGTGCTATTCTATGCCGGCACTACACAGCAATTCTATGCCGACACTACACAGCATTTTTTTAATTTTTTAATAAAAGTTATAACATTATTGCTTCAATAACACCATCACTTAATTTTATCAATCAATGTATATAATGTATTTAAAATAAATGCATCAATAAAATATAGCCTTATGCACTTCTTGTGTATCAAACATTCAACTTTGCAAAATTTTACCCACTTCACATTTTTAACTAAGTTATAATGTTTATGCTTCAGCAACAACAGCCAATACAATAAATACAATTTCTATAGGTTTATACAATCGCATGACAAATGATAAAGAAATAGAGGTTAAAACTATCAGCAATACTCTCAGCACAGTACGTAAATCATCAGCGCAATCATAGCAGAGCCATATAGCCGCAAATTAATCATTTATTTTGACAAATTACACACTTGAGAGTATATTACAGTTGGACAGTATATTATCTTTTTAGCCTATAATAGGAAAATAACTACAACCCAATAAAATAAAAACAATATTTAAGTTAAATATGAGCTCACATCCATTTTGAACAAACCAAACATTGTATAAGGAAATGGCAAAAAGTATTTACTTGGTCATTGTCAGTATTACAGACAAATAGCCATAAGCTTTTATTTTATCATATGGGTACACTACTCAGGCAAATTTAGTTCTTTGAAGATTTGCTCCAGATGAAAGCAAAAGAAAGAAAGAGAAAATATTTATTTGGTGCATAGGATATGTACAACACACAAAGCAAAAAATAACATTCGTCAACAAATAAAACAATACATAATTAAAACAACAGAAACACAAATCTAAAACGAACCCTATGCATCAAAATGGTCATTGGCTCAGCAAGATGCCTCAGATGTTGAGCATTCAACAACTGTGACGCTGATTTTCAGCCACAGATGACTAAGGCTTGCTTGATTGTTTAGTTAGAGGGATTAAATATGGAGCTCATGAATTTATTAAGCTATACTATACTAAATATATATATATATATATATATATACATACTATATATAGTCGATTATAATATACAACGAGCAAGCTGAATTTAGTAATATACTCTTAATACTTTATGCAAATCATACAGTAATATTTAAGGTCAAGATCAAAGACAAATGCAAACTTTGATACAAAAAAATATCAGTAGTATTGTATCTTATAAGTCAGCTTATGATGGACTATTCGGTATGCAAACTTTTTTTTTGGTACTTTATAAATATTTTTATTTGACAGCAAACACAAAAAAAAGACCCATTTAAATATATTACATTTAAAATTCAGAATAGAATGGTTTTTTAAAGATTATTCAACTTTTAATCTAAACTATGTCATCAATCGCAAAAATCACAAAGCGATATATAAATGAAGCAATATGTTAAATAAAAATGTTGCTGATTGCAAAAATACTCCCAAATTTGAGATCTGAAATGATAGTATTCCAATATTCAACTAAATAAAAGTATAATTTTCTGTATTTTATTAATAAAATGCAAAAACAAATGCCTTTTAAAGAATATTGAACCTCAAACACTAGTACAGTTTTTTGTAAAAAATAGAAACCATAATAGCTTCATTTGAATTAATAATTAAATAAAATATTATTATGGTACATAATATCTCAAAAGAACATAAGTATATAAATGTGGCTGAGGAGTTTCTAGCTCTAGAGCTCTGGCAACACCTTTTCGGGATTTATGGCAATGAGTATATATATGTTCGTAATATCTCGAAATGGTTTTGAAACCAGCATCACTCTTCAAAATAGTTATAGTTTTTTTTCATAAAGTCCCAAATATTGCGTTGCAAATTTTGGCCTTATTAATAGCTACAACACTGAGGCTTAAATTAGGTACCTAAGTAAACTGTTCAGCATTATTGCTTAAAGAAATGTTACAGGGGAAGATAAATTAGGTATTTTTGCCCTATTCTGGAAAAGGACAACCTATTTTTCAATATTAGCCAATCATCTATTCAACACATTTTCTATATACTTATAATAAGATGATAATATGTCAAGCTTTTACTATAGAAGAGTGTGTAAAATTGATTTTAGTTAGCCTTAAAAGATGAGGAAGATTTCCATTATTTTTATGTGTCATTTTAAATGACTGGATGAATCATCACAGCTCATGTTATATTCCCATCATGGAGTCTGAGCTTACCCTTTATAAAAGATTTAATAAGATATAAAAGATTTTCTCCTAATATGCTATACTTACCTATTGTGGGTTGGCAAACATTAAACTACTCTCCATCAGATGTAGAACCTTACACTGTAACAGTTGGACTAGGTAGCAGACTAGATAGTTAAACTTGAAATGCATTCAACAGATTGCAGAATGAGACTAAAAATCAATAGTTACAACACCAATACATAAGTATAGACAAACGCATCTAGAATGCCTGTGATATACGGCGGGAACATTTGATTCTCGAGTTATCGAAAATCATTTTATCACTAAAATGCGCAATTTTCTATTTGAATCGATACTTAGAATAGTTGGGGCAATACATTACTGGTAAAAGATCCAAAACGACATACACGTTTAATTTTCGTCAGCACAACTGTAAGTACCTATTATTACCTTTGAATGACACGACTTCAACATCCAAAATAGTTCCCGCAATTTCGGCTGCAACGAGTATTTTTAGAGTCGAAGTATTGTTTTCATTAGTAAAAAGCTTCATTATTATTTAGAAGTAATTAATAAATCAGGTTTAAGTTGGAAAAACCAAAATAACCAAATTCGGCACAATTTCATTTACAAATAACCTATAATATAATATAATATGTATAGCAATGCATGGATGACAGCTTGACATTGACAGCATTATGACATTCCTGACATGACGTAAAGCCCCCAGTACACAATGATCCATGAGGGCCCACTGCACGCCATCGCCACTGTATACATGGGGTAATGGAATATGGTGGCGGACAATTGTCGGTTTTTTGGGCGAAATTTTGATCACAGATATTTAAGGTACTTTTCTGCTGTATACGTAAACGACAACGAGCGTATTCTTTGTTAAAGTAAACACCAAATACGTTAAATTTGATATATTAATCAATATAAAAATAACATATTCACATTCTTGAAAAACTTCTATAATACACAGGAAAAAATATAGAACAAACAAAAATCTATTTTATATACGTCAATTCTTAATGACAAATCATAAATTCATAAATTGTTAAATACAAAAGAGGTTTGTTTAACACTGCCCCTTAATTGAACAATTAACAATAACCAAAATTGTACAATTATAATAACTGAAGCATAAACAGAAAACATAACAAAAATCATAAATTTAAGCACTTAACAAAATATTCATGTTTCACTTTACTTAACGCTTTTGTCATTAAATCTGCTTCTAAATCTTTAGATGGTTTATAACACAAATCAATAATATTATTCTTAACACATTCTTGTATAAAATGATGTTGTACGTCAATATGTTTTGTACGTCTGAAACATTCCGTATCAACAATTTTTAATGTACTACGGTTATCGTTGAATACAGTAATTGGTTTGTGATTCCTGTAATTTAATTCATATAAAAAGTTGTTGATAAATTTTGCTTCTTTCACTGAATTACCAAGAGCATAATATTCAGCCTCAGTACTAGAACAAGCAACAAGTTTTTGTTTTTGACTGTACCAATTAACTACACAATGACCAAATTTCGAAATAAATCCAGAGTATGATTTCCTATCATTAGTATCCCCTGCCCAATCTGCGTCGGATAAAATTTCAATTTTACTACTTCCTCTCCTAAATTTTAGTCCGTAGTTGATTGTGCCAGACAAATATCTTAAAACACGTTTTGCAGCAAGCCAGTGAGATTCATCATAACATGTGTTATATTGACTTAATTTGCTACAACAGAAAGCTATATCTGGACGGGTGCATACAGCAAGATACATTAGACTACCAATAAGTTCTTGGTATGGAAATTTATTATCAACATTTTGTGCTTTAGGCAAGTTAAAATTGACTTCCATTGGTGTAGAAATCGGGTTACAATTTTCCATTCCGAATATAATCAAGACATTTTTAATATATTCCGATTGAGTTAAAGTTAAAATACCGTTCTCCCTATCTCGGTCCACTTTCATACCTAGTGCTTGTTTGACAGGTCCCAGCAACTTAATATCGAAATGAGATTTAAGTAATTTGTAAAGTTTTTCTTTTTGCTGCCTATCAGAACTAAAAACAAAAAAATCATCAACATAAAGTGCAATAATAACTGCATCTTTAATATATACACATTTTTCGCTCTTTAATTGTATAAAGCCATCTGTAATCAATACTTCGTTAACTTTTTCATTCCAAGCACGACTTGCTTGCTTAAGACCATATAAGCTTTTTCTTAGCAAACAAACTTTATGCTGTCCTTCAACAACAAAACCATCAGGTTGTTCCATATATATAGTTTCTGATAAATTTCCATGCAGAAAAGCAGTATTTACATCAATATGTTCAATATCCATCGTCACTGCACATTCAAACGTAATGTGCAGTGACGAACTACAGGTGAAAAAGTTTCTTGGTAATCAATACCATAAATTTGATTAAAACCTTTTGCAACTAAACGAGCTTTATATTTTTCAAATTTCCCGCTAGGATCTACTTTCTCTTTGAATACCCATTTACTCTTAATAATATTTCCATCTTTAGGTCTATCTACAATATCCCATACTTTATGTAACATAAGAGAATTATATTCTTCTTGCATAGCCTTCAACCAAAAAATAGCCTTATCACTATTAATAGCTTGCTTAAAACTTTTCGGTTCATTCATATTAAAGAAAGATAAATCTGAAAAAAAGTTCATTTCATAATCTCTGAACCTAATAGGTAGTTTATGTTCACGTACAGGCCTAATATTTTCTATATTTACATTTGCATCATCAGGTAAATTAATATCGATAGGTTCATTTTCTATTATTGAATTGTTAGGTAAAGAATTCATTTCAACTTGCTCATCATGTAAAACTACTTCTTGTACAGTAGATTCATTATTAGATAAATCAACATCAAAAGAGTTTGAACTAAAATCTCTATTTATATTATTTACATCATTATTTATTATCATCACATCTATATTATTGGATGAATTTGGAACTTTAGAAGAATCATTTTTATAACTAATACCTAAAGTGTTCTCGATAAATTCAACAGATCGAGCTTTAGTTAATTTAGTTCCATCATCTGGATCACCTAGTCTATAACCCTTAGTGTAATCACAGTAGCCTAACATAATAAATGGTTTTGACTTCGGATCAAGTTTAGTGCGTTGATGGTTAGGAGTAAGTGCATAAGCAGTACAACCAAATACTCTAAGGTGGCTCAAATTAACTTTACGACCTTTCCATAACTCTTCAGGAGTAATTCCAGACAAAGCATTAGTTGGACTACGATTTTTAAGATAACATGCCGTATTTATTGCTTCTGCCCAATATTTTTTATCTAAATTTGCATCCTGCAACATTGACCTAGCTTTTTCAAGTATAGTTCTATTGAGTCGCTCAGCAACACCATTTTGTTGTGGAGTATAAGGAACCGTTGTTTCGTGAATTATACCACATTTTAATAAATAATTTATAAAACTTTTGTTGCAATATTCGGTGCCATTGTCACTTCGAAATCTTTTAATATTTAAATTTAATTGGTTCTCCACCATCGTTTTAAATTCAATAAATGTATTCAATACTGATATTTTATCTTTAGATTTAAGGAAATAAATAAATGATTTACGAGTATAGTCATCGGTAAACGTTATAAAGTAACGATGTCCGCTCCAACTATTAACTGACATTGGACCACATATATCAGAATGTATTAAATCTAGTTTAGTCTGACTTCTATGTGCCTGACCACGCGGAAAACACATACTTTTTTGTCTTCCTTCAATACAAGGAACACAAGGTTGTAAATTACCATTTGTAAAATTAACACCGTTTGCTATGTTACGAAGAACTAACATACCTCTATAACTTAAATGTCCAAGACGTCTATGCCATAACTCTACAGAATCTGAATTGGTCATTAAAGCTTTACCGTCCGGGCTAGTACTATGTTCTTGGTAGTTGACAGATGATTCTAAAGAAACCGGTTTTTGATCAAGTTTGTAAAGACCGTTCACGTTGCTAGCTGTTAAATCACAGGAACCAGTGATAGTTACATTATCCTTCCTGTAAATAAAACATTTATTAATATCAAATATTAGTACATATCCCTTTTCCGTAATTTTATTAACAGATAAAAGGTTTGCAGCTGCATTTGGAACATATAAAGCATTCCTTATAGTTATTTGTTTGTCATCAAACATAGTAACATTAATATCACCTGAACCTTGACTATAAATCTTTTGATTATTAGCTGTAGTAATCTCTGAAATGTTATTCGGAGAATAATTGGTTATCCAATCTTTATTATTAGTCATATGATTAGTTGAACCAGAGTCTAAAATCCAGCTACAGTCAGTGACATTACTTACGTACGACTTTTCATTTAAGTATAAAGAAAAATTTGCGGAACTTCCCTTTTTAGATGAATGGTCTGAAGAATTATTCATAAATTTCTTCTTTCCCTTTTTAAACTTAGGACATTTTGGCTTAATATGGCCCTTTTGGTGACAATTGTGACATACAGGAACAAAAGAATCTTTTGTCATCAATACTTTATCAGTGTGATTAGATGTTGACATATCTCTTTTAAATTCTCCTTGAATTAATTGACTTTTCACAAAATCTGAAGTCAACTTCGTGTGAGTAGCTTCCATCGCCATAATCATAGCATCAAAATCGGATGGTAGACCTATAAGCATTAATTCTGCTAGCTCCTCGTCGTCAATATTGATACCAATATCTGCCAATTCTTGAGTAGTTGATATGATATTGCCAAGATATAAGTCCATATTATTAAAGTCCACATATTTAATATTTGCTAATTTTCGTTTTAGATTTAAGCGTCGACTTATGCCTGAATTCTCATTAGCCGCTTTTAACTTTATCCAGGCTTCATGAGCAGTTGTTGCATTTCTTACATGTGGATAACATATCGATTCCACATTCAAGCAAATTTTTGCGTATGCTCTTTGGTCTAATGATGGATTAGAGGACGATGCAACTTCACCATTTGTAATATTCCAAAGACCATTTTCTATGAGCAGTAATTTCATTTGGAATTTCCATGTGCTATAGTTATTAATTCCATTTAATTTTATGATATTCATATTGGAGTTGGTACTTATTATATAGTTACGAGATTCATGTGAAGATGATGATGTACTTGGGTTTTCCATTTTTTATATAATTTTAAAAAATGTTTATTAACTAATTGCCCATAACCAATGTTAAAGTAAACACCAAATACGTTAAAATTGATATATTAATCAATATAAAAATAACATATTCACATTCTTGAAAAACTTCTATAATACACAGGAAAAAATATAGAACAAACAAAAATCTATTTTATATACGTCAATTCTTAATGACAAATCATAAATTCATAAATTGTTAAATACAAAAGAGGTTTGTTTAACATTCTTGCTATAAATTATTCAAATTCCATTTTACATATCTTTAAATAAAATAAATCTGATAAAATAAGTGTTAATTGTTGTTTGAACATGAACAATTACTGACTAGGAAGAAAAACAAGTATTAGATAACTATGATCAGGTGTTAAAAGTAAAAAAAAAAAGTTTAAAATGTTTGTTGGCGGCAATTGACTATTTTATTTAGTTATTTCGCTTTACGAGGATTTTGTTACGACGGTATTGTACTAAATAACCATGGCGTATCAACATTTTGAACCACAAGAACATAACATTAGCCTTAAATTGGCACCGTGAAAGATATCCTGATAGAAATACACCATCTCGATTTATTATGAAACGGTTAGTGAATAATCTGATAAATTTGGGACGTTTCGATCATCGATTACAGAACCACGGCACCAAATGTTAAGCACTGACGATGAGCTCGATATTTTGATATAATTTGAGGCAAATCCTAAATGTTCAGTGAAAAAGGTGAAGCAGAAACCGGATTTTCAAAAAGCAAAATACACCGTGTACTGATAAAATACAAATTTAAAAGTTACGTTGAAGGGCGATTGATTTTCTGCCGAGAAATGTCGCTACCCCTTCCTACCCTCGGGTGTCGTAAGAAGCGACTAAGGGTATTGGGGCTTTTTATTGGATTTTTGGGCGATGCGGTTGGAGACCCATCACCAAAAACCTTTATTTTACTATTTTTTCCCTACACAACTTCCAAAAGTGGCTGAGGAATTTATAATTCCTTGGCTCTGGCTACCCCTTCTAGGGAATTACAGCCGTGAGTATATGTATGTATGTATATTAAATAGGCTGAGTTGTATCTCAGAGTAGCCAAACTATGAAAAATAAAGGTAAAAGTAAAAGTACACCTCGCGCGCCATGGCAGCAGCTGGCATTCGGCAGTTGACGGTTTTTGAACTGTTAGTAGCTGCCGCGGCGGCCCGGGCAAGGGTAAATACATAAAAAGTATCGTACCTAGGCAAAGTTGTTAAATTTGATGTCTTTTATCAATTTAAAACATAAAAAGGGTACGTTTGAAAACGAGTTCTAGGCCAATTGGCCTAGACCTCGCTTTTTTAACATACCCTTTTTATATTATAAATCGATAAAGGACATCAAACTAAACAACTTTGCCCATGGAATGCCTATCTAAAATATTGTAATTTTCAAAATATAATAATAATTAAAAATTGTCGTACCTAGTTCAAACTGAGAATGTATACAATGAGATTCCTTGCTTCAGTGAAAATAAAAAATAAAAAAAAAACATTTGATATATGCTTTTCGCTCTGTAAACAAAAATATAACTTCTTTCTGTATTTTCCAGTTGTATTGATCGTCATTGAAAAATAATATCATGAAAATAAACCGGTAAGCGAGCGATTGAACTGGAAAATACCGAAAGAGGTTATGTTTTTGTTTACACCATAGATCAAATGTTTTTTTTTTATTTTTTATTTTCACTGAAGCAAGGAATCTCATTGTATACATTCTCAGTTTGAACTAGGTACGACAATTTTTAATTATTATTATATTTTGAAAATTACAATATTTTAGATAGGCATTCCATGGGCAAAGTTGTTTAGTTTGATGTCCTTTATCGATTTATAATATAAAAAGGGTATGTTAAAAAAGCGAGGTCTAGGCCAATTGGAAAGCGTAGCCCATCACAGGCAATAGTGTACTGGGGGCTTTAGGTACCCCAGCTTGTATATAGTCTGTGTCATGCTGGATGCTGGCAATACTGGTCCATTGGTCATGTTTTGTTATTTATTTATTGCTTTATAATAAGTTTATAATATATTTAATTGCTATTTTTAAGTTTATTTCAACAACTGTTAAAAAAATATAATTACCTATGTGTAGATTTTAAGTATTAATGTAAAAATAGACTGGCTGAAAGGACTAGCTTCCGGGGCCGTAAATAAACTAATAATAAATAATAAAATAATAATGTTTTGTTATTGAAAATGAAAAATCTAATAAAATTGTCTAAAAATTCTATAATTGAACTAATTATTTACCTTCCAAAGACATGCTGATCACAAGAATTTCGAAAATAGTTTTGAAGTTTTTTGGTAAACATTGCTAGATAATTATTAGCGCACTTTATAAGTATTGTTTAGTAACAGTGTCTTAGTGTAAGAAATGGAAGGAACAACGAATATTTCCTTCGATAAAGTGTGTAGGGCTTGTATGTCTGAAGCAGGAACTATGCGAACGTTTTTAGACAATTACAACGACGAAGGCAAAACACTTGGTGAAGTGTTCACTTTCGTAACGAATATGACACTGCATGAGAAAAGTAAACTACCGAATTACATTTGCCAAGTTTGCGAACAAATCATGGGCCAGTCTTATTCTTTTAAACAAAAGTGCCTAGAATCGGAAAAGAAACTTAACATACTAATTGATTCATTCAATTTTGCTGAGTGCTGTGATGTAAAGGTGGAAATACTAAGTAATGATAAATCAGACTACTCTTTCAAATGCTCCTTTTGCTTATGTTCTTGTGCAAGTATAAATGAGCTACAAACTCACACAGAATCCATGCATAGTACTGGTGACAAAAATGTAGATGAAAGAGGTGATCAGGAAAGAGCAGAAAATGAAAACAGAACTGTAAATGTTAAACGTGAAGTTGGTGATTCCTCAGATGGAGATTCATTCTCTCAAGGATATGCAGAAGAAGAAATGTTTGAAGATACTGTGCTTCAATCCCTAATTATTCCTAAAGAAGAACTAAAATCAGAGAATCCAGATTTACTGCCATTGTTTAAAAGTTCTAATAAGAAATTTAAGTGTGATCAATGCTGTGCACAGTTTAAAACATGTCACTCTCTGCAAAATCATTGTGTGCGGAAACACCAATCAGCTTTCACAAGTGATTTCATTCCGAAAATAAAAAGAAATAGTCAGAAAGAGATATCAAAAGAAACAAAACTGCAATGTTCCCACTGTATGAGAAAGTTTGTTAAGAAATCAACATTAATAGAGCACTTAAGGCGTCATGACAAACCAACATCAAGTCACATTTGCTTAGTTTGTAAAAGAGAATTTAAACACAGAGCCCATTTAGACAATCATATACTATCTGTACATACAACTCAAAATGGTTTAAAATGTGACAGCTGTCCAAAGAGTTTTCGAAGCCAAGAAAGTTTAGATTTGCATAGAGCATTTCATGAAAATCAGAAAAAACACAAATGTGAATATTGTTCCAAGTCTTTTAATATGTTGTCTACATTGAGGGATCATTTGCGAGTTCACACTGGAGAAAAGCCTTTCCTTTGCCCAACATGTGGAAAAGGTTTTACTCAAAATACCAATCTAATTGAACATCTTAGAAGACATCAAGGCATCAAACCATTCAAATGTGAAATGTGTGATAGAAGGTAAAATACTTATTTATATATAAAAATCCACTAATTAAACTCTATGTACTTGTGTCAGGGAATTTGTTTAATCCAGTATTGTATACAATACCTAAGCAAATACAAGATCAAATTTTGATTTTTGGTGAACATCTATGCATTAATTTACTTTAACATATAGATTTGGAATTCTATGGAAAAATATACTCTGAATATATACTCTTAATTTTATTTTAGTCCCTAAGATTTATATGTAATAGACACTTGTATGAATTGCAGGTTTGTATCAAAAGGTGAGCTGGCAGCTCACAGCCGCAAGCACAGCGGCGCTCACCCATTTGTGTGTGACAGCTGTGGCAACGGCTTCACAACATCAAGCTCACTCGTCAAACACAAGAGGACACACACGGGCGAGCGGCCTTATGCCTGTGATATGTGCCCTATGAGATTTTCTGCATCAGGTAAACTACTTGTAAATATGTATACTAGGCTATAAATCCCCAAAAGGGGTAGCCATAGGTTTATAATTGGAAATCACTTAGCCACTTTTAGAAACGGCAGAGGGAAAAGATCATAGAACAATATAAAGAAACCTTGCAGTTTTGGGGGAAAAAACTTATCCTTAGTATTTTTAATTTCATCTTTTAGTTTCCATGTCCCTTTTGGCATAGAGGTGGGACACCTGTTTACTTTAAAAAGCAGTGTAGTCTTAAAAGTTTCAGTAATAAGTTTGTGTGAAATGGTCAGATATGTTGAAATTCGCCATACACACTCACACCCACATGAAACACATCAAATATGTAACCCTACATTTCGGACTAAAATTGTAGATTTTAAACCAACCTTTTTTATAAAACTTGCCAAAACCACCTAAATAATGATTTGCGTACAGGAACGCTAAAGAATCACCGAAGGACTCATACAGGGGAGAAGCCTTACAAGTGTTCTCATTGCGAGAAAGCATTCGTTCAGAAAAATGATTTGGTGGCCCACACACGTTGCCATACAGGTAAGAACAGATTTTTTATTTTATTTACTTATATGCCGAAAGTCAATCGAAGTACTTTGATGATGGATTATTGATCAAAAGATCCATCCATCCAAGAATCCATTTCATGGGATTATGATCTGCCACATCTCAGCACGCCGTATGTGAGGGTAATAGGGCAGTGTAATAGTCCTGATCTTTCCTTATTTTTATATAGGCTTACCTATGATATAAACATTCTACATCATAAAGATTCTATCTTAGCCTGAAACGAGTTTCTTCCACGCAGAGCATGGATAATTCAATCTTGCGACATACTATGGCTCGGAAGACACGAGTTCTACAACTTCTTATTACATTATTTATAGTATAACAAAACGATTGTTCACTTGATCTACTTTACAAAGATATACTGGCTTGCGAAACTTAGCAACAGTATTCATTGGAGAAAGCTTACACTGTAAGGATGAATTATGTATACCTGAAATACGGTCAAATATTACAATAAAAGGTATCAATAAGTGGATGGTAACTTATTCAAGTGACCTCCTTCCAACTATTGTAGAGTTATTTATCATAGTTTGTTCTGTTGAAATATTGACAGATTTATATATTTGCATTCTGATTTCTGACCCAATATTGGTCTACATTTTTATATTAAGAATAGGCGTTCTGACTATTGCATGGCCGATTTCCCTATTGAAGTTAGTTAAGCAAGTTAAGTAGCTCAGGTCACCTCATTGCAAGTGTTGGAGACCAAAATTTGCACGAAGGCGGAGGTCAAACGGTCACGCCATATATCTTCAAAGCGGTGGTAGAAGTACTTATACTTCTGATCATAAAGTGACATTATTGCCACATGGAGGTCAGAGTCACCACCTTTTTGCTTAGACAATGTACTCACGTCATAGAGGGCAGGCTTAAAACCGGTTTGTATGAATTCACTGTAACATGACTAAGTAGAACTAAGCCATGTGGGTTTACTAAGCGATGTTATCCCTCACCAGTAATATAATACCATTACATTAAATAAAACCCTTTCGTGTAAGTCCGACTCGGAATTTGAACCCCGATCTCTCAGCATGATGTGCGGGTCTTCTACGCACTGAGCTAACACAGTTCCCTGAAAAGGAGGCTCAGATCCTCTTTCGTCATATTATTATAAGATGGCTATATTATATTATTATTAGCTGTGTAGTGTCGGCTTAGATAGCTGTGTAGTGTTGATTAAGAATAGCACTACCCCATTTCTTTCGGTGGGTGTACGCAAGAGGCGACTAACGGTATTGGGGACGTTTAAGCGATTTTTGGGCGATGCGGTTGGAGAACCATCACCAACAACCTTAATTTTACCTTCTTTTCCCCACAAAACTTTCCAAAAGTGGCTGCGGAATTTCTAATTCCTTAGCTCTGGCTACCCCTTCTAGAGATTTATAGCCGTGAGTGTATGTATGTATGTCTTATAAGATGGATAAACACCACAGTTTTCCGCACTCAGCCCGGCATGGAATATTACGTGGAGCT
The DNA here is from genome assembly GCA_963576735.1 of Bedellia somnulentella. NCBI lineage: Eukaryota > Metazoa > Arthropoda > Insecta > Lepidoptera > Bedelliidae > Bedellia > Bedellia somnulentella. The sequence continues at coordinate 10,927,663 of OY755170.1, forward strand.
AAATTGTCTAAATAGGAGTTATTGTGGTTGTGTAGCAGAGATTGCTTGTGATCAATTGCTTGCTTCCCTCCCTTGTTTGGCAGCGTGCAGTATGATGTATAATGGTATGATAATACAGTACATATATCTTCTCGGTGAAAAAAAAACTGGAGTACAAAGTAAATTATTAGAATACTTTGTCAAATTTCGGCAATTGAATATCCCAAGAACATTCGGATATTTTGCAACGTAATAATAAATATTATTACGGCTGTTATCGCTAAGGCTAACGACGTGATAGCTCAATGGGTAGAACATCGGTTATCGTGCAAGCTACTAGTGTTCAAACCCCGGGTCGGGCCTACACCAATTTGTCTTTTCTAAAGACATATGTGTGGTTAATTTATCATGGTTGTTTACGGTGAGGGAAAACATCGTGAGGAAACCCACATGGCTGAGTTGTACTTAGTCATGTGACAGTGTATTCGTGCAAAACGGCGATAGACATGCTCCCTATCACGTGAGAACACTGTCCAGGTGAAAAGTCGTGGGTACTCTGAACTCCAGGTGAAAAGTCACTTGATGTTCAGAAGTATTAGTACCTCTGCCAACCCTTCGGGGATATACGGCGTGAACGTTTATGTTATGTTATCGCTAAGGATAGCCTTAGTATAATATTAAGCAATCAACGTGTCAACGAAGTTTCGCAAAAAGTGTATCGTACCTATAGTTGTTACGGCGCTTTTGTTTACTTCATACACACTTCTATGACCCAAACAAAGTTAAATATATACATACATAAACAACATACATATACTCACGGCCATAAATCCCAAAATGGTGTAACCGGAGCTTCAGAGCTAGAAACTCCTCAGCCTCATTCGGAGGTTAAAGGGGACAACATGTTAGAAATAAAGTAACGTTGGTGATGGGTCTCCAACCGAACCGCCAAAAAACCACCTAAAAAGCCTCGTACCCTTCGTCGCCTCTTACGATACCCATAGATAGAAAGGGGTAGTGACATTATAAGCCGGCACTACAAGGCATAATATAATCCGACATAAAATATTATGTACAGAATGTTTGTTTATCCTACTATACATATATTCCATGTATAAATGAAAATCACTTTGAAATTGTCATCATGGTAGTACTAATTGTTATATATAACATATATGTTGAATCTTATTATTGTTTTTATTTTCAGGTGAAAGACCATACGTATGTTCGACGTGCGGACAAGCGTTTAGACAAGGTTCGGCGTTAAAAACCCATTTAAAAATGCATAATATTAAAGAAAATCAACCACTTATACATACTGTAAGGAAAGAATTGCTCATGCAGTCCCTGGTTATGCCTAATATTAGCCAATGCAACAGCAGTAACCTTTGAACGCCTCAAAAATATCTGATTATCATTTTATAGTTCTCCTTTTATTATACATCTGCTTGAGTAAGAAAATTTTAATGCAGTTTACGAATAAGTTAAAATATTTTATATTTGGTGGATAGAATTTGAAAATTTCTACATGTATTTATAATGCAATATATGGATATTTTCTTACTGTATTATGAAAAGGTGAAAATGTACAGTGAAGTAACTTAAACTTACGATTTAATTTTCATTGCGGTAGGCACCGATGCCTCTTTTTATCGTGAGCGCCGTTTTTGTATAAGTGTTAAAATTTTTTGAATAACATGCGCAATTAGCGGGAAATATGACCGACCGATAACTATTTTTAAATACTTTTTAAGTAATTCTGACGTCGAATTGCTATTCTTTAAGTTTTCTTATAGCCAAATCAACATTGTATAACCTTTTAAATATATCACGAATCTAGTGTTTTTCCAATAAATTATACAAATTATATTAAGATTATTTGTCTTGACACATAAATCTAAATAGACTGCTAATTATTTGACGTGTTATTATATATAGGAAGAGACAAAGTTTTAGTATAAGGCAGTATTATGTTATTTTATTTAAGTGCCTATTTAACGATATTTATATATTAGCTAGATGATAAAGAATATAACAGTGTATATAAAGGAACGACTTATTATTTTATCCTTAAGTGCAAAAAATATTTTATACAGTAAAAGGCAAGTAGAAAAGTGAACAAAATAAAGTTTGCCGAAACTAATCATGTTTCGTTTCATTAATATCATCCCTTTCCATTTCAACCACATTTAGAATTCTTCTACCTAGCAAACTACGGAACTGTATTTGCAATTATTGAGTCTCATTATATTTCTAGGCTTTGTTATAGTCCTGTTTAACTAAATAAAGTCTGTAACCGTTTCGATCTGTTTACATTCTAGTCACAGCGCGTTTTTTTCAATAAGGACTTAATTTCTTAGGTTAGTGTAACATTAGATAAACTTTAAGCCTTTTGCGTAAGTTTCTCGAAACGAATATCATGATTTTGTTGTCATTTATGACAAGAATACATGGTTATATTCAATGAATCCAACAATACATACGTAGTTCACAATCCACAATGATAATTTAGACATATTTGATAATAGATTTCAGTTTTTCAAACATAAAGTTGCAAAATATCTTTAGTAGTTCGAAAGTCTTTACTTGTTTTTAATTTAACGGATTGTAAATGTTTGTGAAAGTAATATGTGTATGTTCTTTATTTATTCTTTAACACTTTTGTTCTTTTATTCATGATGTACTTACATATTATTCGGTTAACTTCATGCTTCCTGTTTTGTATTATGTAATTCTACTTGTATTAAATGTAACCTGTTTTGTAAGTCAAGTAAACAAAACTAACATTCTATTCTTCGTTTATAAACTTCTTCATTTGACCTACGAAGCGTCGGGAGGACACGAATATATTTTACAAGCATTTAGAAAAGGTACGAATGCCATTGTCGTTTGCCGATTGAAGATTTGACCTCCGAGCCATGGATCAAAGAATAAACGAAAGAAAAAACAAAAAACATACACATATTACTTTCACAATATCATCACTCTGGGGTAGTTGATTAGAATTTATTTCGTTGTGCTTAGAAATAGAAATAAAACACAAATAATCAGACCAGAAAATAAACTTTGAATTTATTAAATAGGTAAAATGATAATACAAAATAGAGGACACATTAGATGCGCCTGAAAATAATTTTATAACACTAAGTTTCACAATATTATCAGATATTGGGGATTTCTTTCGACAAGAAATCGAATACTGACTTACTAACCAACATTGGCAAAATAATATTTCCTATTCTGAGATCTTGACACGAAGCGAAAAATGACTGTTTTGCCACCATGCCTTCAACAATGTGAGAACTGTCTCGATTAAACCATTCCTTAATTGCGCAGGGACCTAACGCTAAGCGTGAAAGCCCAATTGTCTCCGAAAGAATGATCTATACCGACTGCTTAAAGTGCACTCGACCGATTTAATTCAAATTATGCAATAAAATTTAGAATAAAATTCAACGCTATGTTTAAATAAATATACCTTTATACAAAAGTGCTATATGTGCTATAAACTTTAACGTAAACCTGTAAAAGGGATACTTACAACTAAGTAATAACAATGTATTCTCACGTACGCTGTAATAAATGAGGTATGTTTCATTTTGTACTCGACTTATTTATTATATACTTTATGAATGACGGTAACGCTTACATATAACATGACTCGGAACATTGTTACTGATAATTCTGGGCTGCAGAACATACAAAGTTATTTAAAACTACCATCGTAAAGGGGGATTCTCATCTATTTACACAAAGGAACCTTATAAGTTCAATGATATAACAGGATCATATTATATACACAATATCTTCATCTTTAAAAGACGATTATTCGTTGGTTACATAAAAGATACATCAGAAGCAATTCATTTGTATTTTGTCAACTAGTGAGAAACAGTGACAAGTTTTCATTGCCCTATCTTTTATACAACCATAAAGACGACCCTATCGCGTTAGAAGCTATTTCACAAAAGATGAAAAGATCAACTTATTGTATATACATTATTGGAGTAAAACAAGTCACGAAACAACAGTGTTCCTGTTCAGTATACAAATTTCGTGTTGTGAAATAGGTTCAAACTCGTGATAACATTATATTTTATTTTAAACAAGAAAATAACAAAGCTAATTCGATAGTCTACATCTCGATACATCGTTTCTAATTTTATCACCGATTTATAATTACTATACAAGATATACCAGTTGATTTTTCATGTCACATAGTTGAATATAAACGATTATTGGTTTTTATTATTTACATGTTTTACTTCGGTGGATGCTGGGCCTTATTGTGTAATATTATTTTTTATGGCACTTTTCTTATATCAATAAAGGATAATAATTTTAAACATTCTAAAACCTTTAATCAATCAATTTGTTAGAAAAAAATCTTTTCATTTCTCAAGCTAATAGAAAACACTATATTTCATAATAAAAATATTATTAAATATAATATTTGAATTCCTTCATTTTGAGCGAACCATTACTGTTTCAAAAACGTCTAAGCACTATAAATAATTCTAAAATATGGCAGTTGACTTACAAGTGAGTCTACAAGCGTTTACAAAAACCTTCTCGCCTTGTTTCTAAAGGGGTGGGTAGGTTTTAATGTTTCATATATCACATTTTTTGTTTGTGGTTATTACTGACCATAGCTAACTTCATAATTTTATATCTCATACACAATTGTAACGATATTAATATATTACGCTAATTTATGGTTGGTTAACATGGGGCATGCCTTTTTTATATTCTTTACTCTTTTACTTGATGATATAAATTGAAAGATACTTTAAATGTTTCTTATATAGTTAAAGATGATTTGCTAGAAGTTAGAACTTAGGGTTAATAACTTTGAGACATTATCTAGTTACATTATTTTAATATCGAACTATAGTGATAGTATAGCATTGTCTGGCATGCCCGTTGCCACCATCATAAGTTTTCCCAAAATATATATTAGCACAAACAGTAATATCACTCTTATAGAGATTTTTAGGCAACATCGTTATAATTACTTCAACACATTTCACACAAAAATAGATATCGCTTACAAATTTTTGCCCGCTATCGATATTTATTGGTATTCAGAGAACTAATAACTCAGACTGAATAGAAAGTAAACAAACTGGTAATACGGAATTTATCCGGATTATGCTTTATACTATCCGAAGCAATTTAGGATATTTCCGTATCAATTAAACTAACTCGTAAAGACATCACACTTTAAACGTAGTAAAGCACTACAGGATATAAACAAGCGCTACGTATGTGTCGAGTTGCTTCTCTCCAAAGTCTCCATCTTCAGTTTGAGATCAATATAACAGATGTATTTCTGCAATGCCAGTATCTCTTCTTTCTTTTGCAGTTCCATGTTTAAGATTCTCATTTTGGCTTCGTGTTCCCATTTGGCGTGTTGTCGTTTTTCTAGTAGGTTAAGCCTTTTTTCTTCTATTAGTGTAGTGATGCGCGATCCATTTTCTTTGTGGTTGTTAGCGATGTTTTCGTAGCATTCGTATTGGTCGTTTTTTCTTGTTGATTCTAGATTGGTGAGGTTAAGAGGTATGCTCGATAGGTCGTCTAGTTGTTGTGAAAAAGCTAGTTGTCCGAGCCTGGCTTGTTCGAAGGCGAAGGGGTTGACTCCAGAGAAGCTGAAGGCGTGGTCTAGAAGGGTGGGGCCGGGGTTGGGGCTAAGAGGCTCTTCCGCCTCCAAGTGGTTGCTGGTGCTGGGCTCGTCGTATTTGGTTGTCCTATTGCTGTCCGTGTCTGACATCTATTGGAAAATGGCATGTTAGTTAGTGATTTCATATGGCGGAAGGGTAACTGATGGCATAGAATTAAAATGAATGGAAATTTGATTATAAAACTAGTTCACCTCTTTGGCAGCTTGAAGAAAATCCGGTCCGATAACGGAGTCGTCTCCAACTGAAAAGATACACAATAATTTAATCGACTTTCTAGGATGGATGGATTATTGGATCGAACTCTAATCGGGAAAAATATAAATTGATTGAATGTACGATAAATTAAGAACTGTTGCATAGGTATGAACGAATTTGTGGTTTTTTCGATGTTTACCATCGGGTGCTTTATTGCTCAAGAGGCGCTGTTAAGCAATGTAATAACAGGAGAAATATTTTTTTGTTCCAGCTTTGTTAGATATGTTTGAGACTGTAATTCATTGTTTTAAAAAAGTAATCGGTCTACCGGCTACGCTATGATATGAGTAGTGGAAGGGGTTACACACTTAATATCTCTGTCGCATTTATGCCTCTCATAGTAAGAAACGAGGCAAATGAATGTAAAATTTATATTGCGAAGATCAAATAAAACAATATTCATACTTTTGATGTCTTGTAGATCTAGCCATTGCGACGCCGAGCCCGGTTCAGATGAATCCTGAAAAACACACCTTGTTCTTATATCAATGCATTAGTATGCAATGCACAAGTATATATTATTGCCACGTAGCGCCCGCTTAAAATGTCACCACCCTTTTCTACCCTAGGCGACGTAAGAGGCGACTAAGGGTATGGGGCTTTTATAAAGTGGTCTTTGGGCGATGCGGTTGGAGACCCATCACCAACGAAACTTTATTCCTATCAACTTCCAAATGTGGCTGAGGAGTTTCTAGCTTTGAAGCTCTGGCTACCCCTTTTTGGGAATTATAGGAATGAGTTTATGTTAGTATGTATGTAGGTACATTAACAAGGTTAATTTTAAGTAGGGCAGTTGGGCATGGAATGCTTGGTTATGCTTACCTCGTAGGACAGTGAATTGGAGTAGCTAATAATCAGGTTATATGATTCCATAATAAATTAGGAGCTACTTGTAATTATTTTGGGTTGTATTTCGGTACATTTGTTTTACTGGAGCCTAGTCTTATAGGTTTTTTTTCAATACAAACATCGAGACATACAATAACAATATGAAAAATCTTGTAATTGTTAATATTTGCAAATGAAAATATACACATAAATTTATAATAAAAATCTTTTTATTATTTATACATATAATATTCACCTTTAGCGAAGACGAGCGCATTTTGATCTTTTTCTTAAAGTTCTCGAACCACATCTTGACTTGCGCCGGAGTGCGGGGTCGCTCGCTGCCGCACCGTCGGTTCACCTCCTCGCAAATTTTGACCCACACCAACTGAAATAGAGGATTTTAACATAATCGAAACTTATACCACTGTTTGACCCTTTGAAGGCAGTGGATGGAAATTCCTCATTGTTCTATGTTACTGAATGATAGACAACGCACAGCGAAGACATAAAGGTAAAAGAAGTTTTTGGCGCATCGAGAGGTGGGGTGAGTACTAAGAAATGGCTTTCCGTAATTCCCTTTTCATTCAATAAGAAGTTGAATTGTAAGTCGAGCCTAGAGATACGGATATATAAATGACGAACATAATCGAAACATCTACCATTCACCACTGTGTTTAAAAGAAGAGTATTTCGAGCATTTATAATTATATTTTTTATTTAAAATTTTGGAACCTTGTACCTGTTTACCTAGCGCTAAAAAATAACAACCTAAATGGAGTAGATGTTATTTCATAGTATCATAACAACAAAATTTACAAAAGATATATACCAAGATAACTGCGATAGGCCTGCCCCCCTATCACGTGAGTACACTGTTAAAGCAAAACGTGGGTACACTGAACACCATATGACGAAGTCACGTGATGTTCAGAAGTATTAGTGCTCCTACCAACCCCTTCGGGGATATGCGGTGTGAACGTTTGAGTTGAGTTACCAAGACTGTTATATAATTTAGGATATATTTGGTTTAAAAATGTAATACACCGTAATATATCTGATGATTTTTAATCGTTATCGCCAGTAACTTGCAGAATTTTGTTTAATTGAATAATTAAATTTCAATAACTAAAACGTCAGGTTATAATGATTAATAGTAATATAATCAGTTACATGACTAACGATTTAGATAACAATATATGTATTTTTCGAGGACAATACATCTGTATGCGCTTGTGGAAATATACATCGGTTGATTTAAAGGGTCATGTTACAATTACAAAACTACATCACGCTTTAACTTAATCGTTAATTATTTAATGCCAACTGGCCGATGGCCGGGCCGACGTAAGTATATCAAAAGACTTAATATTATAAAAAAATTGTTTTATCGATAAAATAGGGTGCATTCGCGTATGGGGTTTCTCGAAAATCATTGAGACATAAAACAAAGGCGTCCAAGGAAGCTAATAAGCCTAATATTGCAATTCCTCAAGAGAGGTACGTGAAAAGTGTGTTTGGAAAGGACTTATTAAATTGCTTCACTCACCAGCGTCATCAAGATGGTAGGTGTGGCGATGTAAGTAAAGCAATTTTATTGGTGTTTTGAAAGCACATTAGCGTCGCACATCTCAGGTGGATTCCCAGAATTATACACCTGTGCAATACCTGTTTCCGTCGATTGGTGGCAATGTTGGACCTGCCTTGTCCTAGCACATTGCGGTACTTCTGAATCAGCTCGAGGACTATCTTCTTCTCAAGCTCAGTGAAGTTTTTACTCCGCTCTTTTTGGCCGCGACGCATACCTCCTTTGCCCGACATTACGCTGGAAACAGATTATATTTGCGTAAAATATTTAGCCGACACATGACACGACAATGTTCTGCGATATGTATAAGCTATTTTAGTGCCGTACATTGTAGCGATCAATAGTCTCTACCTACCCCTATGGGTAGTAGTACGAGGGGCATGCCAAAAGAAACTAGATACTCAAAAATTATAAAATTTATTCTTTATTACAAGTATCGATCTTTTCAAAGTAAGTATTCACCCTGAGCACGCATACACTTTTCCATACGTCTGAACCAATTGGAAAATACCTGTGACCACTCTTCTTTAGACCTCAGAAATCTCGAAATTATAGGCAACCAGCGCATCTTCTTTGCTTTCAAACCTCTTCCCCTTTAGTTTTTCTTTGATTTTTGGAAACAAGTAAAAATCACAAGACACTAGGTCAGGGGAATATGGCGAGTGAGAGAGAATTGACACATTATTCGAGTTGAAAAAGTCTAGTGTTGTGGCAGAAGGTGCCGGATTCCTGACTTTGGTCGCTTGTCACACCAAGCTGATATTACTGTTGGAGCACAACCATTTAGAGTTCACCGTTCTTTCATTCTCTAGCACAACAGTAGCAATATGACCCGTTTTGCAGAAAAAAGAGGCGACCATTTGTTTCTGTGTGCTTCGTGGACGGTGACATTTCGTTAGAGTTGGTTCGTCTTCTAAGCACCATACAGTCGACTGTCGCTTTGATTCAGGATCATAGTTATATAGCCATGACTGATGTTTCATCACATCAGTCAGTATATCGTATACGTTTGTTTTCTCGCCTCCGTTGAATTTTTCTATCATGAATAGCAATCAATCCACCCGAACGGTCTTTCTGCTCATCGGTAAGTTTGTGCGGCACCCATCTCGAACAATGTTTAAGGAGAGAAAGGTGGTCGTGAATTATGGTTTGCATTGCTGCTGATCCAATTCCTAGTTCTCGCTCTAGCTCTACATATGTAATTCGTCGGTTTACGCGAATAAGTTTTTCGACTGCACGAACGTTTTCTTGCGCGACCGCGGTTGGCCGCCGTCCTGTCTTCGCTTCATCTTCGAGACATCCCCGTCCTCTTTTAAATTCAGCAAACCAATTGAATACTGTTGCTCGGGAACAAGCAGACTCACCAAAAGTAGAAGCCAAAAGTCCAAAACATTATTGAGGCTTTAAACCTTTTTTAAAGTCGTAATAAATCATAGCGCGAAAATCACGTCGACTGAGCTCCATTGTTGCAAGTGAATTCCCGCCAGATTCTCGGAAAAAATATGCTCATTTAAATCTATATATATAAAAGAAAGTGGTGTTGATACACTTTTAATAACTCAAGAACGGATGAACCGATCTGGCTGAAAATTGTTGGAGAGGTAGCTTAGAACCAGGAAAAGGATATATAACATCACACTAAATATCGTAAGGGGTAAGCTATAAAAAATAATACACCATCCGTGCGAAGCCGTAAAAAAAAAGCGTATTAATAAATAAAAGAAGTGTGTTCTATATTCAAATTTGTCAATAAAAAACCAGCCTATAAGATGGTGTATAGCTTGCCAGTGTCAATTAAATGAGAAAAGAGTATCTAACTTCTTTTGGCATGCCCCTCGTACCATTCCGTAATGAGTATGGGTAAGAAAAGAATCAGTTACAAAATATAAAAATGTCTTATTCAGGTATTTTATAACTTGTAATGCAGGACATGTTTTACAAAGAAAGTAAATAATTAAATAGGCATGTTCGTTACAGTTCTATTGATTTATTTGCACAAATTATATGGTTGGTTGTTGCTATAAATACAATTGAGCATAAGGCTTTTGAAGAATAATAATGGCGTGCGAAATTTAATACTTCACTACTGGAGTTGGATGGAGTTAATGCAGTAAATACAGTGCCGGTTTTAGCACTACTAGCGCCCTTGGGCGAGAATTCTATTAAGCAGGGGAAGCCACATTCTGATCAGGCAAAAAAGATTTCAGGCTTATTAGTTCATCACACAACATACAACCATCTATATCTGATTTATGATCTACAGTTATTTTCAATTGAAGGTCATTACAGAGATTGACAAGGTCAGGTTTTTCAGGAATCTGTTTTATATTGTGCAAAAACGACCAGCAATCCGAGTACTCATGTAACTGTTCAAATCTTTCATTAACTAAAATTAATGTAGCGTCCAAGACAGAGTTAAAAAATTATACCTCAAATGCCACAAGGTATGCACCTTGTAAAGGATTTATGTCTAGAATTCTCTTTTGAACACCAACATTTTTCCCTTTCATATTTGCCCTGTTGTCAAAACCCTGACCCTTACTGTAGTTTAATTCAAGTCCGTGTTTATTTAAAACATCAATAATCCCACCAAAAACATTCTGTAAAAAACTAGCCAAGTCACGTAAAGTTAACTATAAATCGCAGTAAGGGACCTTAGACTTGGCTCAACTTATTTTGGAGATTTCATTACTTTTTAGAGATAAACAAGCAGCACTATCGAGACTTGGCTAGTTTTTTAACAGAATGTTTTTGGTAGGATTTCACTTTTTTTTGACAGGACGTAGACTGATTGAATGGTTACATTTTCTTATTATTATATTATATTGTGAAATCAAATAAAAATAAAATCCACGACTTTTCAAATCTTTAAAATACACGAAACTTTTAAATGTAAATAAATACGCTACCGGAATTTAAAATACAGCCTGCGCCATCTAGTGATAGTGACGAGTAGTGGTACTAATGCTAAATAACCTGAGCGAAGCCGCGGCTGAGTGCTAGTTCATAAATAATAATTATTATTGGGCTGAATATTTTTATTTATTGCGTAGAATACAGTTAATCGACTACTATTTCTCGTAAATACGCTTATTATAGTTTGGCAGTACTATTATTATGTTTTCTCATCAGCGTCACCAGGTAGTCCAGATCTTCCATAAACCTTGTTATGATAGTTTTTTCTTTATGTGGGCGTTAAAATCTACCTCTGTACCATAATATTTCAGCTCTCTAGATCTATGGGTAGTACTTGTTAGTTTTGATGGTCAGTGAGTCAGTCAGTCAGTGTCGAAAATGCGAAACTTTGCATTAGCTTAACTTCGGAATTAATTGATCTACCGACTTGAAATTTTGGATTTCAAGTGTGTGATTATGAATTCCTAGGTGACGAAAATTGCAAATCAGCGTTTTAATCCTATCCTAAGGTTCTCGAATGGGGCCCGGAAAATGCGACAAAACGGTTCGAGAAAAGGATGGTACGGCAGTGCTTGCTTCGCGCTCGACTTGGCGGAGATCACTACAGTTAGTTTTTCACCAGTCGACTCATTTACAGGTAGAAATTCTACGAAATAATCTTTTACTGATATTTTATCATCATTTGATGATAAATCAACAAATCGTCAGTGAAAGTTGTTCTACGTGACTAATGTCTGGTGTACAGTCAGCTATAATAAAATAATATTTAGATTTTTTCGCGCGTGATATGATTTCTGATTTTTATTAATTTAATAAATCGATCTAATTACTTCCAGTTTATTTAAAAATTAAAAGAGCTCATATCATTGAGCGCTAGATTCATTATTTCGATATTCAAATTGCTGTGTAGTGTCGGCTTTGCTGTGTAGTGTCGGCTTAGAATAGCACTACCCCATTTTTTCCGGTGGGTGTGCGTAGGAGGCGACTAACGGTATTGGGGCTTTTAAGGGATTTTTGGGCGATGCGGTTGGAGACCCATCAATCACCAACAACCTTTATTTTTACCATCTTTTCTCCACTCACATTTCCATTTCCATTTCCAAAAGTGACTGAGGAATTTCTAATTACTTAGCTCTGGTTACCCCTTCTAGGGATTTACAGCCGTGAGCATATGTAAGTATGTATGTCAAAATATTAAATTAAACTGCTTATCACTTTAATTTTATTTCACTGAATTATATAAAAATTATATACTTACTTTACTACATGTACTACGTCAAACATAACAATTTGATTCATCGTGATGTACCAGGCCACTCAGAAAGTATTGCGAAAAAAGGTTTTAATGTAATGTGAAACACTGGCCGGTTGTAATGTATACTAAAAATATGAGTCTATATAAATAAAAAAAGGTACGTTCCAATTTTAAAATTTCCCTATTTATTTTTTACGAGCTATTTTAAATTGTCGTGTCTTACTGAAAAATGAATCTGAGCCGGGAACATTTTCGCGCTATGATTTTTTACGATTTCAAATGTCGCTTAAAACCAGACGAATCATACGATAGACTTCAAATGGCGTTTATGGATGAAGGGCCTTCCAAGGCAACCGTGTATCGTTGGTATAACGAATTCAAGCGTGGTCGATTAACTTTACGGGATGAAGAAAGAAGTGGTCGTACTCTAACGGCTGTTACGGATGAAAACGTGGTGGAAGTGAAAAATTTAATTTATGACAATAGGCGAATAACGTATCTAGAGATTCAGCACATTATGCAGATTGGATCGGGAAGCGTTCATGAGATTTTACACGAACATCTTCACGTGAGGAGGATAGTTTCACGCTGGGTGCCACACAACCTCACCGAGGTACAGAAACAGGCCCGGGTGGAATGGTGTCGTGATATGATTAATAAATTTGATGCTGGCTCGTCATGGCGTGTTTACGACATCGTTACAGGTGATGAGTCCTGGATTTATCAATACGATCCAGAAACGAAGCGCCAGTCGGTGGTTTAGGTATTTCAAAACGAAGCGACCCCTACCAAAGTGAAGAGATCTAGAAGCGGTGGGAAGATTTTGATCGCAAGTTTTTTCAATATGACTGGCTATTTGGTGCGTCAATTCCTTTACAAGATCAAAGAAGTATTAACGCAGACTGGTATACTACTAAATGCTTGCCAGTAGTTTTCTCAGTTGTGAGCAACAATCGACCAAACACAGGGCTCAGCGGGCTACTGCTTCACCACGACAACGCGCCCGCTCACACCGCGCTCAAAACGACGGACTTCCTGAACAGCACGCCGGTCAAACTCTTGGGTCACCCTCCTTACAGCCCTGACCTAGCACCGTGTGACTTTTTTTTATTCCCTAAAATAAAAAATCAACTCAAAGGGATACAATTTTCATCGCCGGAAGATGCGTTGTCAACGTTTCAGCGGGCTGTAATTGAGGTGTCTGCGGCGGACTGGAAAAAGTGTTTCGAAAACTGGTTTAGACGTATGAAACTTTGTATAGATGCTGGTGGAGAGTACTTTGAAAAGATTTAATAAAATCATTTTCACCCATAGAACATTTTTTTTTTCGCAAAATTTTCTGAATGTCCTACGTAATATCGCGGACACAGGCGCTCGGTCATCTCTAAGCCGATTATCGCTTGCAGCAAGAAACAACCAAGCTTATTAGCTCCAGCTTAACGTTAAAACATGCTCAAACGAAAAATTTCTTTAATTACCTAGCAGCAATGTCCGCGAATGTATGTACGTCATCTTACCTAATAAAATTCACATCTTCATCAATGATATCGGAATCATATTGGTGATTGGTATGTTGTTCTGTTTCACCATAATATTTTTCATGTTGAGTTTCCTTTCAATTCATGCTGCCAGTGAGGCAATTTGGAAACAAAAATAATTCCTCACGGTTCTTGTCTTTTTTCGCCGACCCAGTAAGCTTTGCTCAATGAGCGAGGGAACTATAAGGGGGCGCCTGTGGTAAGTTATAGAGAATCAGAAAGCCGCGGCCTGCGGGGCGCCCCGTTTCGTCCGGCGCCCCTGGGCGTCCCCTACCCGCGCCCTACCTTAACGCCGCCACTGAGTAAATATTATATAGTTCAGAATATTTATGTTGTGAATAATAATATTGTAGAATAGTAGGTAAATGTAATGTAATAATATATACATAGGTAATCGCGGTAGATTCCATCGGTAGGCAGAGACTCGATCGACTTTGTACGATCCTGGCAAACCTCTCGAGCTTCATCTACATTCAAGAATATTGAAATAAATAACTATAGTATTTTTTATTTGCTATCTCAGATTATACTGTCCAATGAGTATCAGTGATTCGAACAAGTGTGGTGGGTGTGTAAATAAATGGTAAAAAGCAAGTCAGGTTCACGCACAGAGGGTTCAAATTCATTTGCTATTTAGTTCCGCACCATAATCTATACAAACGGCAATTAAATCATAGTCTATGGTATGAGATTAATTATCCTTATTGAGGATTATATCACTAATATACTGTAGAAATTTTAAGACATCAAAGGCCTTAATCCATATCGCGAAAATAAATCGTTTACGTATGGAACCTTCTCGGGGACCTAGACAGGATAGGTGAAAGTAAAGTAATTAAAGATTTATATATAGCGCCCATGTAGGTGGTAATAAATAACAGTAGAGGACGCCCACGAGGGACAAATTTAGATTAACTAGAAAATACGCTCAATAAGGCAGACGTCCGACGTGCGAACAATGAAAGGGCACGTATGAAAAGATTGAATAATAAATGAGGCTTGCTAACATAATACATAATGGCGATCGATAGTCTATGTCTATCAAAATGGAAACTAACAGCGAGAGTATGTGAAGTATGTATTAGAAAATAATAATCGACACCTAAACACCTAAGGTTGATTTTATATAATGCTACGTGTTTTCAAATGTCAAGTTTTAGATTTTTGGGGCTCTGTTGGCCGATGCAGACCCATAACCAATTCTATAGTAGTATTAGTACCCCTTTTTTTGTGGGATAGTATCTTCCTATTCTTGGGTAAGGAGCACCGCTTTCGCCGCTTGCAACCCAGTCTTGTGGATTTTTTAAAACTGTTTTCCTCGCCTTTAATAACATTATTAAATTAACCACCTATATCAATATTACTTTATGGAACTTGACTTATAAAAAACCATATTCTATATCATTTTGGATTTGTGGTTAACATATGCCTGTATAGATCAAAGTACAAAGTAATTTTATATAAAAAAAATAACCCAATAATTGGCGTTATGTTTAACACTAGCAAGATAAATAAATATCCGTTAGCGAATAAAGTTAGTATTAGTAGGATTTCATACACTGTTTTAGTTAGGCACATAACTTAGATAAAGACTGCGATCATATTAATTAGAGCACGATTCTGTGAAAAACAGGATGTTTACGTAAGTCTCAAATAACTCACTTAAGCAAACTGAACAGAAGGAATGTATTCTACATTACAATATTTATATTGTCACACCTAAGACATGCAATCTATATCAATTTGATTTCCTTGAAGATCAATCCTTATTACAATATTCTTTTAAGAAATGGACTCAAGTTTTCTTGCAACTAAAACTATACAAACTGCGTCTGTTTCTGTACTTTTTGTCATACAAACAACAATGTATTTACTAATAAATAAAGGAAAGAAAAATTTAATGACCCCGCCGGTGTTCAAAAAATATTCTTTCCTTTATTTTATCTTTTATTCATTAGTATTAATCCCCACATGAGATTTTCATGCCAAAACATTCAAATGACTATGTATTTCTTTATTTGATAGACCAAATTGTAGATAAACATTACTCCTAACTTCTCATATAATAGGTTTCTTGAACTAACCAAGCAAAACATCTCAAATTCTTATTCTGGCGCGAATATCTATTTTACAATGAATTTGATTTTGTAGGGTGTAAAATGTTTATAGGGATGAAATTATTCAATTTGAAGAAGAGTAATCAATGGCTTATTTTTGGGGCATTTCATTAATCACCAATTACATTCACGTACAGAACGGTACTCAGTGAATCGTTACATTTAAAATTGCATTTTCAAATTAGCGTCATAGGATATTATTTACTATTGACATTCGCTAAAACAATAAGGTTCTATAATCTAAGCGTTTGTAAATATCTCATCAACGCAAAGCACTTGTTAAAGTACCTATGTAAGAGCAAAGAAATATTTGGCATTCTGAGTAACTTTTGATTCGCCGAAAAAGCGGCTTTACGAGAATCTTCCAAATAAGCACAAAATGAGGATTCATAGGTTTAGCAAAACTCAACTCACCAGTGTCCAATTAAAACGAATACATGTATCTAGATTCTACAATCTCAAGTTCAACACTAAAGAGTCAACATTTATTTTTTATCGCCGACAACGTTCGTATGCAAATGATGTTTTAACTATCATATTAAAACCAGTATTGTAAATGCCAACATTTTAAATTGCCGATTTTAGTTCTAAATAAAACCTGGTCTAGACTAAAAATGCAAAACAATAAAATAATGAATATTTTAAGTCAAACTAATCGGAGGCTTGTTAAGCTATCTCGTTCCGTAGTATACTGGTCTTGGTGCATTGCTGTCTCTCGTTTCTTTCGCAGCTATTTGGTAGCTTTGTTTGTGCTTCCAGGTACTCCATGCATATTTAAAACTCAAGTCAATAAGAGGAAATAAGAGTTCAAGAATATAAAATTCCTTATCCACTTTTGAAATGAATTTGAGGAACTAAATTAAGAATTAGTTTATATTTATGTGGAGGAAAAGGGAAGATCTTCCGCCAGGCGGTGGTATGCCTGTGGACCGCGGTCCAACTGTATTAAGTTGGAACTTGTATATATAGTAAATGTTTTAGAAACTTCGATTGCGCGATGTACGATTTGTATGGCGAGTCTTTCGTGTTGCTGTGGAATGTGATTCTTCTTGCACTGTCAGCGTTTCTATGTAGTGCGCGTCATTGTGTACTGATAGCGCGTCGCTACATTTATAAAACGTCATGTTATAGGAGCACCACAAACCGAATGCAACCTACATTTTAAGCTATAAATTCCGAAAAAGGGTAGCTAGAGTTTCTGAATTGGAAATATTTCAGCCACGCTGGTAAGCTGAGTAAGGAAAAGATTGCTATTTACACGATAATTGGTAATGGGTTTCTAGCCACATCACCCAACAATCACTTCAAAGCCTCAAACTGTGTAAGTCGCTTCAGGACTCGCGGGAACAAATTACTTATTCAACATCTCTAAAATAAACGTAATTTTCAAAGATTTCAAATTATCATTCAAAGGATTGAGGTATTTTTTAGGTATATTTTTGTTTATGTCTTTTTACTTCAACCATGCATTTATTTCTTTTTCAGATAAATACAGTTACTTATTGTTTTGTGATATTAGGATGACTTATATTTACACAAAGAAAAATTTTAATATTGATCAGCTGAAATTGGTTTCGCAAAGTCGATTTGTGTGGTTTTTAAGTTATGAGCTAATTTCGGGATTTTATACTGTCTATTTTTAAATTTCTATTATAAATTATGGTTTGAATTATATGGCCGTCGCCGTTCGGAAACCAGATTTCAAGCGGTCTAAAAAATATTTTGTATTTCATATAAATATTCTAACTAAAGCAGAGGCTTGGCTCCGCAGTGGTAGCAGATCTGCACCTAAATTATGCAAAATTGCTTGCAACTCGCTCATTTTTGTCTAACCTTAAAAAAATAGTCGGTTTTTACTCAAATATAATGTATCATATGGTTTTGGGAAAATTACTCCTAACCTACGTTTTACTTATTTAAAGTATATTTAGTGCTTGTAAGGATTCAACCTACCGAAGTTTGGAGCCGTTAATGGGTTGTGAGAATAAACTTATTGTAAAAGAATATTTAAAAATATATATTTCCTGATTAGGGTTTAAATTTAAATATTATACGCGTCATACGTTTTTAATAAATTTTTAATTTTTGGTATGTTCTTCATATGTACACTATACTATCTTTTGGTTTTTCGTTCGTACAAAGATCGATGGTAATGTTTATATAATAAAAACGTTTACAAAATTTTAGATAATCTATACTTATAATAAATCTGTAGAGAGGTCAATTCTGTACATTAAATATATTTTCAAAATAACTATCAGGAGGTGGTTAGTGATCGATACTGATGCCAAAAATGCAATCAGTAAAATTTTTGTCTGTCTGTCTGTCTGTCGGTTTGTATGTTCCTTATGGAAACAAAAACTACTCGACGGATTTTAACGAAACTTGGCACAATTATTCTTCATACTCCTGGGCAGGTTTTTGTATACTTTCCAGCAGAGCAGTAAAGGGGAATTTTGGGAAATTTTGGGAAAACGGGAGAAGTTACTCCATTTTTTAAGCTTCCGTCGCGTGTGCAGCCTTAATGGTTAAGATTACATAGAAATCATGTATGACGAAAATATTCTTCATAAAATTGTCTAAAAAATTTTCCTCAACAGTATATGTCTATCTTTTATGGTTGACTCACAATAACACGTGTAACTCCTGATAGCTTAGCAGTTCGAAGTATTCTGATTATATTTGTTTACTCTTACGTTTATAATACTCTCATTCATCCCTAATTTAAAAAAGGTAACATTATAACCTATTCAATAAAAAAAGTTTCGTAGAAATCGGTAGAGAAACACCGAAATTATACATGAAATAGGCCATCGCGCCCGTGACCAAAACCAAATCGTTAATAATTTACATATTACATACTAGATGGCGCCAGTAATTGCATTCTACATCACGTAATTATTTATTTTTTAGATTGTTATAAATACTTCATAGCTTTTTATTCCAAAATTTTCTAATAAACGGAAATACTGAACCGTTCATAAAAGCGCATTCAAAATCACCAAACTACACTGTTCAGGGAGTACTATATAAATTTAATAAATTGAAAACATTACGCTAAATTTCACAATGTTTGAGAAGTGACTGAAGAAAGAAACCTCAGATATTTAAAAAAACATCGCTACCCGTGCGAAGCAGGGCCGATCCACTAGTATAAAATAAATACGTTAGTTATAAAAATAAAGAAGACAATACGTAAAAAATGTTTCATGTTCTTATACGATAATCTGAAAAATAGTTACGTATGCATAAATAAATTTTAAAATCCTTTGTCTGCGTGTCCACCTCAATCTGTCAAGTTTCAGCCGCGTATCACTTTCAGCTGCGTATTGATGTCAGACACCTTTTTTGTTTTAATTCAGATACTACCTGGTTTCAGAGGTGGAAATGGGTACAAATCAGAATAATAGCATTTTAATCGAGCTTTCTTCTGTGTGGCTTGTAGTAAAACACACAAGTGTTTCCGAAAATTATTTTACTCTAAGATAGGTATATGTAACAATCTTTATAAAGAACCAATCCACTAGGGAATCTTTGCATTTATTTTTTTAGAAAGAATTAAGGAACTTTGTTATAGTTACCTTGGTAAATGACATAACAAACGTTTGTGAGTGAAAGAAGTCCTAAGCTGGAAATAAAGTATTGTAGAAGAAAACGTGTCGGGCTCCGACTGTGTTGTACTAGATAAAAAAAATGTAGTCAATTGAGTGGCTTCAAACAACTGAAATCTATTACGACTTATAACTTTTCTTAGAAAAGGAAATTTTCAGGTTAAAATGGATAAGTTCTCAGTAGGCAAATCAATTGAGTGGTTTCGCCAAACTTATGACCAAGTTTGTTAATAGAACTCTTCTGTACAACTCAACAAGTTGAATTGAAACCCTAAAAAATGGTTTTCATAAGTACTGGATTATACCTAGTTGCTAAAGCGATAGAAGTTATTCATTTAGTGACTTAAGTTTATGAAAAAAAAAACTGCATTTATTTCCGCCAAAGGACAATGGGCAAAAATTTATGGAACCTGTGACCACCCTCCAATAGCAATGGGATATGTGTCGTCGGATAGGTCTCTTCAATTGGAACAACAATTGCTAAGATACCGTTGTTGTTACAACTGTCCGTTCCGAGATATGAGACTTATAAGGTCGGATACAAAAGGTTAATAAAATATTTTTTGAATGGGAAATTATTATTCTTAGCCGTGTATGTCCCACTGCTGGGCAAAGGCCTTTCTACTCCTTTTACACTCTTCCCTATCCTCGGCCGCTTCCCTCCACCCATAAGACGATGAAAACAAAAACGACGGCGTGTTGCAAGTTTGACGTGTCTGTGTGTGTGTGTGTGTGTATGTGTCTGTCTGTGGCATCGTAGCTCCCAAACGGATGATCCGATTTGAATGCGGTTTTTTTTGTTTGAAAGGTATATCCGTCGAGACTGTTCTTTGCTATGTTTTATTAAAATCGGTCCAGCGTTTCCAGAGTTACGAGTATTTTATTTTATTCAGTCAGGGGTGTTTATCTTAAGTATAACTCCAAACGGACAGTTGTAACACCAAAGTTGTCATATAAATTGTTGTTCCAATTGATCAGACCTGTCCAACGACATATACCTTATCGTTATTGGAGGGTGGTCCCAATCTGCCGATTGTCCTTAGGAGTACTACTCTCACGACATGACAGACGGGTTTCCCGCGGAGACAATAACAAAATTAACATGTTACATTTACCCAGTTTAGTTAGGATATTACAGACTGAATCGCTTGATTAGATGAAAGTTAACATGATTTCGGGCTCCGGAGGGCGCGTTATGTCGTCGGTTCTGGCTACTACCACGTTATAGTAGTTAGCTTGCCAACCCGCACTAGGCAAGCGTGGTGGTCTATGGGTAAGTTATCCTATTCAAAGTAGGCTCGAGCCTTCCTATTGTGCTAATTACTAGGCTACTTTCGGCCACTAAATACGGTAATAAGACATTAGTGACTGACAACCCTGATCTCTTAAATAGCAACATCTACTTCAAATAGTTAAATTTAAACATATTCAATTAAAGAACGTCGTCTCCCGGTATTTTTATGGCCTTACTTAGATGCCATAAACGGCTTTTTTCCTTATTTTATTGTCTAAGTAAGAACTAGTTTCTTCAAAAAAATAATAAAAAAACATCAGATCAGCATGAACAAGATTTTTAATATTCAAATAAAGTTCATTTTTTTTTTGGAACGCTTTTGGTTAGTGGTTACTCGTTATTTATCACACTGTTTAAATATATGTTTTTCTGTCTCGTTTTCGGTATATATCCGAAAAGACAGGACTAATTTTTATGAGTTATTGATTACCATTTACTACCACCGCGGTCTAGCGGGAAAAGCGTTATGCTCGCGATTCAGAGCTTTCGGGTTCGGAGCATAAACTAATAAGTTCGATTGAAGACGGTGGCGACAGAAAAAAACCATAAGTGTGAAACACTCGATCATGTATTTTCGTTTTTATATTATGCAGTTTTCATAGCGTGTTGCATTACAACTAGAAACTTAAAACCAATTTAATTCGTTTTATGACTTATGCATACATATGCATACCAAATACTATATGTCTACTGAAATCGTTTTATAATAGGTGAATACGAGATCGGATATCAAATCAAGGTTGATCATGAGCTGTACATAATTTTATTTGCAGACACATACATTTCAATTCAGTTGCAACACTCGCTTAGTTTGAATATCTCAATATCGGGGCCATAACTCGATTGATACACATTACACAATAAACGAGTCATACATACTGAATGGAAGACGGCGTTATTGTTGTATGATGATTATCCGCAGTATTATGGGCACACGAACTATGTAGAGAATTGGTCTGCCTGTCTGTTATTGTATACTGTATATACGTAACAAAGATAGCAACTTTATTGTAATAAGAGATTCGGATCAAGTAAGCCTCAAGAAAATGATACAAACTGACAGTAGTGAAATGAATTACTATATGGAACATCTAATATTAAGACGCTCTCTATGAGATTCATCTATGCTAATCACATCATTGTTTGCCGTCGTTGGGGTCGAACCGGTCACCCCAGGACCTATAACCTAAGCACAGGGTTCTTAATGTGATACGCACAGCTATTGTTACCCAGCCTATTGTCACTAAGTTTTGCAAACTCTTTGGGCTATATTAACTACCCTGGTTCTTCTACTTACACACGTATATCGGAGACCTTTATGTTCAGACACTGGTATATCGGACGAGAAGATAAGGCGCAGCTTCCCGAACGCTGCCCATCCGATCTGGTTTGCCTCAACTTTTAAAGTTGGCTCTAACTACCCTCGTGATTTGTCCCAGGTATACATATATATTGTTCAAATATTGAGAGCAGTGTCTCCAAGTTCAATAGACGTGAGTAGAACATGATTTTTCGACACGATATTAGTCTTCACTGTAACGTCACTAAAAAACAGCTCATCCCAGTATTCATCATTTTGCTCAAATTTTCCGCGGTAAAGGCCATAATATCATTAGAAAATGAAGATTTGTGATGCTTATGATTTTCGCCATTTTAACTTGATAAAATAAGCACAGAAATACCGATTTCCCCGTGAGGTCTTCTTATCTACGTACAGTTCACAAACAGTTTACCAACTATTAATACTCACCCGATACTTTTTTCTATCCTTAGTGAAGCTGATAAAGAATTGAACTGAATCACGCATATAACTTACACACATAGGTGTAGATCCCACACCGAAATAGAACACAATTGAACACTTAACGCAGAGTGGCTATGAGCTATGCCTCGATAATTTTAGGTTCCTATATAAGATAATGTACAACATATTTTACGTTCTTTAGAAATATTTGAATGTGGTAATTATGATTGGCTGTCCTGACAGAGCTTGCATTATGGGAATATCTCTGATAATAAACTTAGGGGGAGAATATCCTAAGTTGATAAACCCGACAGCAAATGAAATTATAAATTAAACTGAAAAGATGAAATTGTGAACTGAACAGTTCTGGTAACCCCTTTTAGGTTTTATTACTGTGTGTATACGTATTAAATAAAATAAAACATAAATTCATTTCGCCGAGTCAAACCAATTTCAATCACAGTTAATTGTAGTTAGTTGGCACTCAACTAGAACACCAGCACAACGAACGATACTAAATCAAATTAAGCGCGCTCTTAAATAGGGAGGTTCATCCGTCTCGGATTCCAATAATAATAGTCACATAGAAAAACGATAGTTAGCATGTGAAACGAAAGAGTATGAAACTACTTATTTTAAAGAACTAAGAAGTGTGAAAATAAATATTCTACTGAGATCATACCTAAGATTGGTGATCTTATCACTTAGATTGATCTCTTCCAGACAACCTTTTATGGTAAGATCAGAATATTGATCGTAATAAGAGGTAGTTGTGCAAAAAATATATGAATTGGAGCAATACTTATGTTACGCTACTATGAGCAAAAACTTAACTAATTTCTAGTTGACAATAAATTATATAAATAAGGTTTTAGTCTTCATACTACTAGATGGTTATGATAGCATAATATATCTATGGTGGAATCATTAATTATGATGAGTATTTAATTAGCTCCCACAGGCATCATACGAACAAACTTAAAGTTTTGGAGATTTTAAAGTGAATGTTGAGGATGTGGCAGGAGATTCATTACGAACCATCAATTATTTTTTAAATATATTTCCCACTCATCCAAAGCGGCTAAGGATTTTTTCTGAAAGGACAACACCCTTCTTTGGTATTCAAAGCTGAGAGAAAAGATATATGATGGAGGGATATAATATACCAAAACTGGAAACTTGCTTTGTCTTTCCATACATACATATACTCACAGCTATAAATCCCTTGAAGGGGTAGCCAGAGCTAGGGAATCAGAAATTCCTCAGCCACTAGTTTGGAGATTTGGAAATTGCGTGGGGAAAAGATGGTGAAATAAAGGTATTCGGTGATGGGTCTCCAATGGCAACATCCAAAAATCCCTTAAAAGCTCCAATACCATTAATAGCCTTTTAGGTACACCCACCGTTAGAAATGGGGTAGTGCTATTCTAAGCTGACACTACACAGCACAGTTTTTGCTTATGCTAATAATTAAATATAACTAAATTTACTCATTACATATAATTATTCAAACAGAAAGGTTTGAAATGTCATGAGTTAGTCTATTATCAGTAATAAGATATAGTCATTCTAGTAGTTCTTGTCCACCATTGTCTGTTGACATGATAAACTAAAACTTTTATTTTTATCATGCATATTTTGTGTTGTGTTTTTTATTTTAACAAAACTTATTTTTAGTACAACTTTCCTTTATATACTAAGAGTTTTGTTCTGGTTTGTTTCTTGTTTTAATCTTTTAAATTAAAACAAATTTATTTATAGAACATATAAGTTGGCTTGGGTAAATTAACTACTTTTCTTATAATGTTCATCAAGTTTTAATTGCAAATCTTTAAACAATATATTTTACTGCTGAATAACTGAAAATCTCACCCAAAAGACTGGATTAAACTGCTATTTGTTTTCTGATTTTTAGTAGCGAAATAAATTGCTTTCTAAAATTTGAGTAAGCTGCAGTGGAACATTATAAGATATAATATTTTAACTAAGAGTTTCTGTAAACTTTTATTTAAAACTTTTCTTTTTAAAGAAACAGTATAAGTTTTCAGTATAATTTATTTCAATAAGGTTTTACTTAAACCTACATTAATAATGTACTAGAAATGAAAATGTGCTAGATAATTTTGATTAAATAATTTTTATCTAATCTTTTATGAATGACCCTCAAAACTTATGATATTATTGTAAATTAAACGGATTGTAACATCAATTTTAGACTACATCTTTTAAAATACAGTAGTGTTAGAAATTGCTATGGTAAGGTCAATGTTTAACAAGATATAGTATCTAGGGGTAAAAACTCAAACTTTCTTTTCAAACAAATGTTAAGAATAATATGTCTGAACATATACTAATACAATATAAAATCTTCAATGAAATGGTAAAAACAGAAAATATATAAGAGCTTATTTAATTTTTACTCTGAATATAACTATGAAGAATTTATGTTACCCAAAATATATAAATATTTGAAAAATAAGAAGCACAAAATTCTTCAATTAAATAGATATCAATAATAAAATATAAAATATTATAGTTAAAAAAATATATTAATTTTATGTCACATGATTATTTATTTTATTAAGCACAGACACACAGATAAAATAAAACTTAAATAATTACTGTAGATAACAAAATATTTAAATTAAATTAATTCACTCCCCTATTTTTTTTTCATTAAGTTAATTAATAAACAATAAACTATTAAAAACAATATTTTAATAATTAAATCAGAAGCAGACACCAAAACAAAAATAAAAGAAAAAAATCTACAGTTAATTAAAAGTTACTAACCTGAACATAATATCTTCAGATGATTACAGTTCATGATAAACTAAAATATTCACCAACTTACAGTTTTATCTTACAGTTAAGAGCCAATCAAGGGTTTAAAATGTTTCACGGAGTGATAACAAATTAATTACACAAGATAAATATCAAAAGTAGATTTAATAGCACAGAAGATTAGCCATATATTATTTTGATTTAATTGTTATCAAAAAAGTTAAACTCGCAATCACGCCTTGTTAAACATTAGTAAGGACTATTCTCAATCGTAACATCATTACATACGGTCGCAGAGTCGAATTACGCGTATCTCGCTTTTAGTTAAAAGGTTAACAGCCAATTGACTACAGTTTTTTAACCAGTTAAAAATAAGGACGATAAATGATCAAAATACGCCAGCCAAATTAACTCACCGATGCTAGCGGTCCACATTCCACGGTACTCTGAATGCGTGGGCTCGTATTTTCATCTCGTTCACGTAATACAGCTTTTCAAATAACTAAATAATTTGTATCAAAATGCAAGGAGAGATAAAAAATTAAGATGACCACTAACAACTGTCAAAATTGAACCTAAAGCAAGTGCCAAATGCTAGTAGACAAGATAGATTAGACATATAAATAGATTGTTAATGTTACTACTTGATACTAGATGGCGCGGTACGCCTCACTGCATTAAAATACAATAGTTTACTTCAGTTTGTAAGTATGAACTTTTATAAGATGTTCTCTTCTCAGAAGTGGCATTCACCTCGTAATCAATATGTTGCTAATTTAATCCAACAGTAAATAAACTATGGGATTATTTAACATTGGGTTATGGGTATGCCATTGGCCGATATTTTTTAATCATCATCATGTTATATCTTGAAGCTAGTTATAGGATGAGATCTCGCTGCCGATCACGACATGCCGTTTTGTCATAATATAATGACGCTGACTGATTTTGTATATAATCAGCCACAGGGAGACCCTACAGCTACAGTCTTCAGTATGTATGCTCTCTTTCATTTTCATCTTTAGTATTGAACCTAGCTAAAATAATAAAAACTCGTCTGAAGCTATGAACTTATTTGAGCTGCTATCCACTGAGTTAGCAAAGCTTTAATATGTCTTGATCTTTATACTCCAAATGCTTCGTTGATCATGACCCGTTAATAATTTTACTATTGCTTCATCATTCCCCTTCGATGATCAGTTTTCGTTCGACAGGAAACTTCAAAAATCACCTAATTGACGACCATATTTGAATGGTACTGGTATTAAACAGTGGCACAAAATTATAATTTCGGACTGGTCTCGCCGCATCGATTCACGGAACGTCGCCGATGTGAATAACGAAACGGTTTATGTTGGTATGCACTTGATGACGCCGACAAAGTGGCCACCGAGTTTCCAATTATACTATTAGCATAACATCAACACTCAATAGATATTAATTTTAAATTTAATTTCTAGCTTTTAAGATCCAAAACTTTATATTTTATAGGAACACCTAAACCAACTATACTCAATATTCAACGACTATCTGAGAATGAGATGGTAGTGGAAGGTGATTGTAAAAAAGATTTAGATTGTAGAAACCTAGCAATATCGCCTGACAACTACTAAAAACATCGTTACTAAATCTAAGTCGCCTAGTATTTCACTATATGTGGGAAACTTAAAAAAAAAGTTCTCTGCAGTATTATCATATTAATTATTATAAAGTAATTATAACCTGTTTTTCCTTAAGCTAGCAAGATATTATGTGTGAAGATTTGTAAATGGCTAAAAGATAATTATTAAGTTTGTATCAAAAAGTTTTAATGCTGTAAATCTTCTGAATAAAATAAAATAAAATGAATGATAGAGTAGTGCTATCCTAGGCCGATACTGCAATATTACATTGGAATATTGAAGATTTATCAGTCGCAAACATAACGATAGCTGGATTGTTGTTTTTGCGAAGATCGATATCATCATCATCAAAAAATATCTAGGACTGGTCCTTCGCTATCGTCATAAATTGGCTTCCAATATCATCAGCTCTACGACATCCGGAACGTGGCCGCCACTCTAAAACGTTCGCGCCCAACGGCACGCAAAGCTCAACTCATAGTGTTATTTACTTTGTGGCTCAACGGTTCGGTAGCTGTCAGTTACTTCGGTTCTTTTGGGGACTGCGTGGTCGTATCCTGGGTATGGATACGATCACGCAGCTCCCGAAATAGCCTTCTACAGCCGATCATTAGCACGTGATAAATTACATATTAATTTGTGTTAACTAGCGAGACTGTTTGTCACTTAAAGTCTGGAAGACGAACTCTTTATGTATGGAAACTAGCGATCCGCCCCGACTTTGCACGGGATTTCAGAGTGTTAATAAACAGAATTAAAACTTGTTTGCTGTGTAGTGTCGGCTTAGAATAACACTACCCCATTTCTTCCGGTGGGTGTACGTAAGAGGCGACTAACGGTTTTGGGGCTTTTGAGGGATTTTTGGGCGATGCGGTTGGAGACCCATCACCAACAACCTTTATTTCACCATCTTTTCCCCACACAACTTCCAAAAGTGGCTGAGAAATTTCTGATTCCTTAGCTTAGGCTACCCCTTGTAGGGATTATAGCCGTGAGTATATGTATGTAAAACTTGTCTAACTCTATAGAACATCAGATGAGGGTAGCTAATAGCTGTTTTGAGTTGGCTTAGAGGTACACCATCCCATTTGTTCCCGCGGGTGTTGTAAGGGGCAACTTAGGGTTATAGGTTTTTTTAAGTGATTGATAGGCGCTGCGGTTAGATACTAAAAAAACTTTTTTTTTAATACATAGATCAATTAATATGCAGATAAACGAGAGCTTTTATTGCGCTCTTAGAACATACGGATCTATGTAAAATTAATTATAAACATTTATTTCGTGATTATATATTGGGTTTTGGAATTCCGTAGTGTAACTGAACTTCAATAGTGGTTTTTGGCCAAAAATCGTAGTGTAAATTTGGTTTTTGACCATTAAGTTTAGACCGGCGTAGATTTTGCAAAAAATAGGCTCGGTGTTTCAATGGAGGTCCACTAGCTTGTTAGTATTTCAAAAGAATATAATGAATATTCGATTGTAATGGACCCAATTTATACTAAACCACGGCTGTAATGTATCGTTCTGTTTGTAACAAAGAAGTTAAATTAATAATTTAGTGAAAAAAATACGCTTAAGTAATTTTTATTTTTATTCGTATTTTGCTTTGTTTTATTAATTTGACTCTATTATGAGTATAACATAAAATCATTTCGGGTAAAAACGTTTATGAAGCACATTTTTGGCAAGAACTCCGTATTGTAAAAAGCAAACATATGTGTGGTTAATTTATCATGGTTGTAAACAGTGAGGGAAAATATCGTGACGAAACCCACATGGGTGAGTTGTACTTAGTCATGTGACAGTGTATTCGTACAAAACGGTCTGCCCCCTATCACGTGAGTACACTGTCCATGCAAAACGTGGGTACTCTGATCACCAGGTGACAAAGTCACGTGATGTTTAGAAGTATTAGTACCTCTGCCAACCCCTTCGGGGATATTCGGCGTGATTTTTATGTTATATTATGTTTACTAAAATTTGTGATAGTGGTTGGTACTATATTCAGGAAAATACCTCGTTTATATACTCGTAGCGTTAACAATTATTTTATTTTCGCCTTAAGTCACGATATAAGTAAACTATTTCAAATTTCAGTTTTTATTTTTTTATTCAGCTATTCTAAGATGTACCTCTTATACGGACGGCTTTAAACCCTGGCTATAGCGGAGCGTAGGAATAAAAAAATATTAAGGTACTTTTGGAACTTGAGTGGGAAAAAATATTTTACACTAAAGGACTGTTGGTGATGGGTCTCCAGCTATAATCCTCCAACAATAACTTAAAGATCCTCAAAACATTATGTAACTTCTGCGCGGGAAAAAATGCGTTAATGTTATTCTACACCGCCATAAATTTAAGGCACCACATTGATTAATCAATCAAATCTATTGACAAGCATCCTGGTGTCTATGACTAGTTTATTTTTTTTAATTGTGCCGGGTTCAGAATGCAGTGCGTGCAGCCGCGGCGTACAGCGGCGGCCGGCGGCATGCTTCAAGGGCTCGTATGCTGACTGCATGACTAATGACACCAATATTTAGACGCGACACTCACGATGTGATGTGATGAGAACTTTTTTACTTTTATTTGATGTATTCGCTCGGCTGTGACAGGAACGTGTTAGCGCGGAAAACGATATGGAATCACATTTTGGATTTGCATCCCAAATTTGACTTCTTTCGTGGTTTGCATTATAGACAATAATGAGCAATCAAATATTGAGAGCGAGTTAGGGATAAATTTTATCTTATAATGCTAATTTATATCCTTGTTTAGCAATAAATCAATGTTGCAAAATTATGTCTGAATTTGTTAAGTGTTTGACGCTTCATGGAGTTCAGAATTTAATCTAAATGCCAGGTCATTAAGCGGCTTAGAATTAACGCCTATGCCGCATATCCTCAAAGAGGTCATTACAACTTATTCTTGAACAACCTGTGGCTTTGAGGTCACCTATTGTTTGAAGTACATATTTTCGCTTGGTTATTCTAAATAAAAAACAATTTAATTTGATTTATTTTCGACAGAAAATAAAATTTGCTGTTTCTAAAAAAACTTCAGTCTGGTTGTCTACGTGTACATATCAAGTAAATACTAATGGACGGATCTTGATCAATTTTAATTGAGGGAAGATTATTCCTCGGACTGACATTTATCCATGGACCAAAATTAAACAAAATTCTGAAATGAATTCACTTACTACACAATGAAAACTAGCGGGCGGAAAACTAACTTATGCTACTTTATCTTACTTCAGGAAAATTAAAACGCGTCGCGGCTTTATTGATGAAGTGATATGGATTGTAAAAGAGCGAAAAATTTTGTAGGTATATTCTGTCAGTATATCACTTCTCACGTGTCACGTATTCTCGCTCTTACATGCCTCTTTATACGAAGCCCTACATGGCAACAGAATAACGCTGCGATCGAAAATTTCATTTAAATATAATTTAATAATACTTTTGTTCTGGCCTCAACCAATACTTTGTTTTAATTTAAACATGAAGCCTTGTTCTATGCTAAACGTCCAATGATACCATCATTATTGTCTATGCCTCTATATTCCAATTTCAAAATGGAAAACCAAAGGCAGGTTTTAAATGGAGTGCCGATTTATATTTTATTTTCTCACTGCGCTGCTTCTTTTAGTTTTAGTATATTTCTGTATGTGCATTGGGGTAGCCAGAGTTTCAGAATTAGAAATTATTCAGGCACTTTTGGAAGTTGACTGGGGCAAGGATTGTAAAACAAACGGTAATACAGTACGGTACGATACAGATAATGTACTATGTAATTATTATATACTGCACTACCCTATCTACCGGTGGGTGTACGTAAGAGGCGACTAACGGTATTGGGGCTTTAAAGGGATTTTTGGGTGATGCGGTTAGAAACCCATCACCAACAACCTTTATTTTACCATCTTTTCCCCACTTAACTTCCAAAAGTGGATGAGGAATTTCTAATTCCTTAGCTCTGGCTACCCTTTCTAGGGATTTATAACCGTGAGTATATGTATGTTTGTATAAATACATTCTCAAAATTGGTTTTTATATTTGTTGCTGTTACAGTTTAGTAATTGCATATCACCACTATACTGCATATTTTTTCTCAAATTGAAGTAGAATTTACATTAAGTTAGGTATGCCTATAAATTCACCGAAAAACCGAATAGATGATAATCGCATTGTTCTTAAGTTATATACATACAAAGTACAAATACGCTATTCTAGTTCTCATTAGATGGGCACAGGCAATCGTTCATGATATGTCTTTAACTTGCTTCAAATCTTGCAGACAATCTTACAATACTGTCGCACTATTCTTCATTTGAATCAATGCCAGCTAATGCTAATAAAAGACATCTTTTTCGTATTTTGCAAGTGAAAAATTTTAATTCTAAAAAACACTGTCAAAAATTCAAAGATTTGCCAACATTTAAAATGGATCTTAATTTGGCTCCATTCCACTGTTGTTCCACCTAGTTCACAGAGCAAGCAGTCGGAAAGGCGGCTGCGCAACAAATTGATACGGTGACGCGGCGAAACATTGAAATAATGATATTTACATATTGTTTTGTCACTTTCCATTTTGTTATTAGTGATTTTATCGGTTCTGGCATTTGTTTGATGTTATGACCAGACATCCGGATTTATTGACAGGGGATTACTTTGGATATCGACTGGTTGAAAATTTCATGAATACCAAGTGTCCACATTGAATTGTCAACCAAATCTATCTTAAGTATTTTATTGTAATAGACCTGATTTTCATATTAACTTAATTTTTAAATTAACACAGCTAAATGTCTCTCGTCACCTTTGTTTTATATCCTCTACATACGCTAAACATTACGAGTATTTAGGTAAATGTAAAGTATTTATCAGTATGGCGTCAGCTCAGAAGAGCACTACCCCTTTGTTTGCCGTGGGTGGGCGGCGTAAGAGGAAACAAAGGGTAGGGGGCTTTTAAAATGGTTGTTGGGCGATGTGGATGTGGAGACCCATCACTAACGATACTCTAGATTTCTTATTCTTTCCCCAATAAACTTTAAAATTGGCTAATGCTTTCTGAGTCTGTAGCCGTAGTATATGTGATTACGTAAGTTTATACGACCATGTCATAGTATTTTGTTATTGCCAAACCAATTAACGCTTCTCAATAAATAAATAACTATAGTGTGTCTATTAGACACCAGATTGTAAAACATGATCAAATAGAATGATGATATAGTGACAAATGTAACTGATAACTAAATGTGAGATGTGCAAGCATAATCATCTCGTTACGGTGCATCACACAAATCTTCTTAGTCAAAAACTGAAACGTCGTAATGTTAGGGTGGTTATCGTGTTAGATTTCTGTGAGATTTATTATTACCATCTTTTCCCCAATCAACTTTCAAAAGTGTCTGAGGAATTTCTAATTCCAAAGCTCTGGCTACCCCGTTTAGGGATTTATAGCCATGAGTATATGTATGTATGTATTTCTGTGAGACTATTGATGACGCTTGATATGCCGTGAAAATCAATATATTTAGATGTGTATGATATTCATTGCAACTACGTAAGTTTATTGTCATTATGGAAATGTTATGATCTGTTAAGCTATTTTTAATAATAAGTGCATTGCCGTCACTGTATGAGGCCTCCAGTGCATGTACTAAAATCTGAGAAAGTACGGAGAAGTTCGGCCTGTGGTTTGTCAGAGTTAGTTGAAAGTGTGTATGGGCTGAGAATGGGTGGATTCATCATCAAAATCAAAACAAGAGAGTAAAAATGACATTTGCGAGATTCAAAAAGGTAAGAAAGTGGATTAAAAGAAAGAGTTTGTGTATCTTATTGTTATTGTTATATTATTCTATTATATTGAATTTGAATCTGAGAGATATTATAGAGGGATAGAAAGTATGACCAACGCATTGGAAGAAGAGTGAAAAAAGGTGACGCGATAAATAAAGCTGTGAATAGTTAAATGTCCATTCAGTCAAAAAAAACGCTTTATGTAATACAGTACGATGCAAACCGTTTGATTCATGCATGAGTGATATGGTGCGAATGATGAAATTATTAATGAGACACAAAAGGGAATTTAAATATGATATTGGCGCATAAAAAAAAAAAAAAGATTTATTGGATCCAAATATTACACATAATATAAAATAAAATTACAATGCACTGCCTCCCAAAAGGGTTGCCCGTAGTGCGGGAGGCAGACTTCCCAGGAGGTCTTTACATTGGGGTCCAGGACTTATTTACTAATATTTGAATGAAAACAAAACAGTCAATTAAAAAATTTAAAATATGAAGACAGTGAAAAAGAAAGTAATCAAATAACAAATTAACACAAATGCAGAACAAAAAATAAAAAATACAACTTAAAGGATACTTAAGGCCATTCGTTATACAGGTAAAGGTAAATTAAGAAATATTTTTTTTTTTTAAAATAATAAAAAAATACAAATTATAATGATTTTATAATATATTATATTATATATTTATAATATATTTTAATGTAAATTTATACCAGTTTATTTAATAGTATGTGTGTGCGGTTGAGTGCGCATGTGCGTGTGTGTGTATGTGTGTGTGTGTGTGTGTTTGTGTTGTAAATATATTAGACCTATTCTATTTTGTAACCTTTAACAAGTTCTCCGTTTCCTCATAGTTTAGCTTTAGTGCCCAATCAGTTATGTGTTTTTTAAATAATTTACTATTAAGGGTAAGCGTATCTAATTTGGCAGTATGATTCACATGTCTGTATATATAAGACGCTATAAAATCATATTGTCTTTGGGCGAAGGTTGATTTGCATTTTGGTGTGGGAATTTTATTAAACCTTTTGCTCTGTTCTGGTAGGAGGGACAATAGACCAACATGTTGCCTACATAGACATGCCACTATGTACAATCTACGAACTGAAAGAACCTTTGCCTCTTGGTATAAGTTAGTGGTTGGGTTATTGGTATTGGGTTGGGCACGCTCTATTTTGATGAATTGCGTTTTTGCAGCACCACCCCAGGCGCATATGCAGTATGAGACAATACTTTCACTCAATGCTTTGTAGATTTGTAAAAGTAATGTCGGATTACCAACTATTCGTATATTTTTAAAAACGTGTATTAATTTTCTAGTTCGCGAAATAACATATTGTACGTGACGATGCCAATTTAAATTCTGATCGATAATTACACCAAGATATTTAATGAAGTTTACTCTTTCAAGATCGAAACAGTTACATGAATATTCTACACTCAAATTATTTCTGTTACATGGAAAAGTATGTTTCAGGATATTAGGTTTATTACATTTTTTTATTTTATTATTAATGCTAAAACATATGAATTTAGTTTTTTGAGTATTTAATGTTAGCAGATTATCTTCTAGCTAAGATGTTACTTGTTTAAGACCCCCTTCTGCTGCTTCTTTTGCTTTTTCCCATGATGATTCATGAAAAACTAAGACTGTGTCGTCTGCAAACATGAGTATTTCAGCACTCTCTAGCTTGAGATCACACAGCTGATTAATATATAGGAGGAACAATATAGGACCAAGGGTACTACCTTGTGGGACACCGTAATCACAAAAGTTACCTTCACTGTAATATTCATCAACCCGCACCATTTGCTCTCTATCTAGAAGATAATCTTCAAACCATGCCAACGGTACTCCTCTGATACCAATACTCTCCAGCCGCTTTAAAAGAATTGGGATAGACACTGTGTCAATAGAGAAGATGGACTGGAGTAAATTGGTAAAAGATATACCTAAATAGATTAGAATGCGGATGATAATGTCACTGGACATGTAGCGGCGCGCTATCGGTACACAAAGACGCGCACTACATATAAACGCTGACAGAGCAAGAAGAATCACATTCCACTGCAACACGTAACGAAGCAATATACGTCACACTCGTTATCAAGACTCGCCATACAAATCCTGCATCGTGGTTACGAAGTTTCTAAAATACTTATTATATGTACAAGTTCCAACTTAATACAGTTAAACCGCGGCCCCCAGGCACACCACCGCCTGGCGGAAGATCTTCCTTTTCCTCCACAGACACATTTAGATCAAACATAGAATGTGTCAAGAAACAGAACTGTCTGCAGTGTCGAGAATAATAGAGTCTGTGCGAACATTTAATGAATGTAGATAGTTTTTTCATTATGGTACTGAAAGGCGAACGAGAGTGTCTTTTAATATTAAGTACTATTACCGTAGAAAAAATATAATTCATTATATAGTTCTTATTACTTGGTATTATAGCAAGATTACTCTAACTCTACTTTAAATTATCTACTATTCCTGGATTTAAGAAAATGGTAGCATAACAAAGGTAGCTAACCGGCACCACGCAAGACCATAGACTATGGTTTCCGTTCACAGAAGTGAACATAAAAAAGTTTGAAAAGCGTAAGTGCACCCGCTCACTGCACCGGAAGTAGAGGCACATGACTGAAAACTAAAATGATGTAATTACAATGATTAGTCGGCGGCGCACGGTATGCTGTCATCGCACTCATTGGCATTCTTAGCGCAGGACGGCTCTTGTTTCTTATGAATCGGTTGTAAATCAAACTTCGGTTGCTAATGAACCACATACATTAACTGGGGGTAATACTACTACTAGGAATAAGTACTAACCCATGGTCCTAACCTAATCAAATTATTGAATTGCTCAAGATAAAAAATATTATACGCGTTACCTATAAGTGTGCGCATTTCTCATTCATCCATGTTTAGATGTGGTTAAGTTGTAATCTACTTAGGCATTCAATACGTGCTTCTCGGTGCTTAATTTTACTTGGCAGAGAATCTGCAAAATTGCTTCTTATTTGTGTCCATATTTATTTATTTTATAAGTGTTGAAAACGTTTTAATTTTACATAGCATTCTTTCATAACTCGGGAATGTGGAAGATGAGTCAAAACCCGAAATCATGGTCGATTTACTTATCCATACCTCATTAAGTTATCATGAATTAAATATCACCATGAATGCTCAATAAATCCGTCAAGATTTTATTAAGTATTTTATACAAAAAAACACATATTGCTGCTATTTAACCACTTGCGATTGATTTCACCTCAGTGGTATTTTTACATAAACTTAACCTACTTTACTTAGCTGCACACTCGCGTTTATCTATCTTTTCTTACATACTCGTATTCTTTTATACGTCCCATTTCGAAGACCGCTTTTGTGACAAGTTCTCTATTTGATCTAAATGTATCCTCCGTGATCTCTTTGTAACAACACCTGGGTGACGCTTGAGGTTTCTTGTACACTAAGGGGGTCCTGAACCCCCTTAATGGTTGCCATGATAAACGTGGGTTTCCAGAAAAACATATTCAGCAATATATGTGTAAAATATACATACAATTTTAGTCTTTAGTCATAGCTAGGTAGTATTGGCTTAGAATAGCACTACCCAATTTTTACCCAGGGGTGTTCGTAGGAGTTGACTTAGGGCCTTTTTACCCAATTATTGGGCGATGCGTTTTTAGACCCATCACCAACAACCTTTATTATACAATGCTTTCTCAACTAAACTTCCAAAAGTGGCTTAGTAATTTCAAATTCTGAAGCTTTGGCTACCCCTTTTCCAGATTCATAGCCTTGAGTATATACGTATGTACTATCAGTCTGAAGCATGACAAATTATTAAGACAGACATAAAATACTAAAGTATGTTAAATAATTAGACACAGTAAATATACATACATACATATACTCACGCCATTAGTTCCCATTGGGGTAGGCAGAGACTATTGATCGCCACTTCGCACGATCCTGACAAACCTCTCTAGCTTCGTTTACATCCATCAATCTTTTCATACATGCTCTTTTATTCTTCATACTTCGGACGCCAGCCTTTTTGAGCACACTCTCAATTTGGTCCAAGTGTGTTCTCCGTGGTCGTCCTCTACTAACATTACCATCCACACTAGCTCTATAGATCCCTTTTACCAATTTTCTATCATCCATCCTCTTTATGTGCCCAAACCATCTCAACATTCCTTTTTCTATCTTTCTTACAATATCATCTTTCACACCACACTTTTCACGAATAACACTATTTCTCACTCGGTCACATAATCTAACATTACAAATTTTTCTGAGGGACCTCATCTCTACTGCATTCACTCTGCTCTCATGCTTCTTCTGCCACACCCAACATTCGCTTCCATACATAAGCGTAGGAACAAGAACAGCATCATGCACAGCCATTCGGGCCTTTTCAGACACCGATTGACAGGTCATTAGGCTATTCATTGCTCCATTTACCGCATTACCCTTTTTCACTCTTCTTTCAATATCTTCATCACATTTTCCATCCCTTGTAAACAAACTTCCCAGATATACAAACTCCTTCACCTGTTCCACATCCTTACCATCAATCGCAATCACGCATTTTGTCACATCTTCCTGTCTCTCAAAAACCATCGTTTTGGTCTTATCCACATTCACCCTCATTCCCTTTCTTACAAAAGACTCACATGCAATATTCATCATCTCTTGCAACTCTTCTGCCGACGATGCAAGTAGCACTTGATCGTCAGCATACAAGAGGCATTTAATGATGAAACCACTCATTCTTAGTCCATAATCACTTTCACGCAACTCTGTCAAACAGTCATCCATGAACAAATTGAAGAGCCACGGAGAAGCTACACATCCCTGTCGGACACCCCTAGAGATTCCGAACCAGTCAGTGTTTTCCCCGTTTACTCTTACACATGCACTAGAATCCTCATAGAGTGATACTAATGCACGTATAAGTTGACTCCCCAAACCGAACTTGGATAACACCTCCCATAAACACTTTCTTACCACCCTATCATACGCCTTCTCTAAATCAATGAAGGAGCAATACACCTTTTGGTTCTTAGCTAAGAACTTTTCGGTGATGCTCCTTAGAGAGAAGATTTGATCCATACATCCCATTCCTTTCCTAAATCCCGCTTGCACATCCCATATTTTCTCATCAGTTTCATTCATCACTCTTTCAATCAGTACCTTAGCATACAATTTACCAACAATGCTGAGTAAGCTGATGCCGCGGTAGTTTTTAGCCTCTTGGTGTGACCCCTTTCCTTTATATAGAGGCACAATCACCGCCTTGCACCAGTCTCGTGGAACTTTGCCACTCGACCAGCATTTTTGGAAAAGGAAGTACAACCAAGAAGCCACCAACCCTTTACCAGCCCTCAGCATTTCGATAGTAATCCTATCATACCCTGCCGCCTTCCCTAATTTCATACTTTTCATTGCTTTCATTATTTCTTCCATACTAATCTCGCTGTCACTAAATTCACCCATCTCCCCGTTCCAATCAACATTACTGTCGATTGGCGAAGAAATGGATGCATCCTCTTTCTCAAACCGTCCCTCAAAATAATTCTTCCATACCCGTTTCATGCTACTTTCATCCGTCGCCAATTCACCCTGTTCATCTCTTATTACACTCACTCTCGTGTTTTGGGAAACTCCCTTTTCTTTCCGGATATACTTCCAGAATAACTTTTGGTTATTCCGGAAATTATCAGAAAGTTTCCTCTCACACCACTCTTGCAAATCCCGCTTTTTCTTTTCTATTTTCTTCTTTACCTCATTCTTAACTCTCTTATATTCATCTTCACTTTTCTGCACTACATCGTCAGTTACACTCGCATCCATCCGTTTACTAGCTTTAATCGCTAGTAAATCTAACCACGCTTTCTTCTTATCTCCAACCGCCTCTTTCACAACTTTATCCCACCAACTTGTTGGTGGTCTATTTGACCTTTTACACACTCCACATACTTCCGTCGCACATTCAACCATCGTCGATTTGAGCACATCCCATACTTCTTCTATTTCCATTTCATCCTTCATCTCCACGCAACTTAGTCTATCATCCAATTTCCTCAAGTATTCATCTCTGATATTTTCATCTTCTTGCAGTTTTTCTACTTTTATTCTCGCAAAATCCGTTGTTGACACTTTAGGCCTGTGACGCCAACGCGTGCACAGACCCCTTAATCGTGATATAACGAGAAAGTGATCTGTGCCAACGTTCGTGCCCCTATAGACCCTGGTGTCAACAACTTTTGCTCTCAGCCTTTCATCAACTATCACAAAATCAATCATACTTCTCTCGCTTCCCCTCTGTCTTGTATACATATGGATATCTTTGTGCTTAAACAACGTGTTTGTAACACAAAGATTCCTATCCAAACATACCTCAATCAATT
Organism: Bedellia somnulentella; assembly: GCA_963576735.1. Classification (NCBI taxonomy): domain Eukaryota; kingdom Metazoa; phylum Arthropoda; class Insecta; order Lepidoptera; family Bedelliidae; genus Bedellia; species Bedellia somnulentella. The sequence continues at coordinate 10,967,119 of OY755170.1, forward strand.
TCTCACCATTCTCATTTACCCTTTGATCACCAAACTTTCCGAAAACTCTTTCGCAACCGTTGCGTGACACACCAACCCAGCCATCAAAATCTCCTAACATTACAAGTCTCTCATTCTGATCACACCCATTCACAACATCGTCTAACAGATTCCAAAACTCCTCCCTCTCGGATAGGGATTTAGACATGTCCGGAGCGTATACGCAAATTATGCGCATCCGGACTAGTCCCAATTTCACCTTAATCCACAGGAGCCTTGGACTCACACATTCGTAATCTTTCATACACTGAGCCATCCTTTCAGATATCAGAAGTCCCACTCCTTGGCTAGCTCGGTCACTGTCAGCGACTCCAGACCAGATTGCTGTAATGTTGCCAAGTTGTGAAACTTCCTTTCCCTTACGCTTCGTCTCATTTACACAAAGAAAATCCAGTTTTCTTTCATTCATAATCATACATACTTCATCTAATTTTTCAAGCATTCCTCCACATACATTCATCGTACTGAAGCGGGTCTCTTTAGCCCACTTTTCGCCCCGTGAGCAACCATGGCGTGATGAGTGGCGAGCTACATCGCCGCCTCCGTGTTTACTAAAATTTGAACACATATTGGACCCACGAGAAGCAAGGGAAGTAAACTGTCCACCTAGCCAGAGCCCCGCTTGACTAGGTAAGGTTATTTAGTACCCGGAGTGCACCAAGCTCCGGGACGGCGGCACGCTAGCGACCAGGCTCACCCCTGGCCATGCATCCCTCGGCGCGGCAGACCTTGGATTGGTGTAAGAGCGAAGATGGAAAAGCCCTAGTCCCTTAGTCGACTTCTACGACACCCACGGGAAGAGATGGGGTAGTGCTATTCTAAGCCGGCACTACACAGTAAATATCTCTCAACAAATGCAGCTAGCAATGTTTCTCCGAAAGGAAACTGGTTGTCTTCAATCAATTCCTGGTATGAACAGAAACTATCTAATAGTGCCTAAACAATGGGCATTTAAATAGTAATTTATTTATTCACGTAGCTCAATCGCTGGAAACTGAGTCATTCTCAAAATGGACGTTATTAATTTATTATGCATAAACTTTATTGTATTCTGATCGGTAATAAAAAAACAATTGAGTATGCAAACTCACAAGTGACGGAACTCTTTGCGACAGCAAAACCTGCTCGCTGTATCCTTCTTACATCTTTAAATCTATAGTATTGAGGTAGACGAAAATATTAGACCGTTTTTAAATAAAGAATATAAACCAACGAAATTAATGTTATTTAGACTTATATATTAGGGACTTTTAAGGTGTTCATTAGACAATGTATGTACCTGGAGTTGAGGCAGATAGGTTGGTGATAATGATAAGCAACCGTTCTTTGTCCAATTTGCTGAGGAATCTCTAATTGTAAAGCTCTGGCGTGGCTCTGGCTTTCTTGTTTTGGGGTTTATAACTCTGTGAGTAAATGTAAATATTTATGTTTTTTGGGTTAGTTTTTTTTCTCTTTCTAGTTGCTTCGTTCAAACCCAAATATAAATAAATTATAAAAGTTTTTTATGTTTATCTATTTAGTTAGTAGATAAAAAGAATTGCGCGGAGGGCGGAGTAAAAAATCAGAAGAAGAAGAGGAAGTAGAGCATGATTACTTTAAATTATACTATGCATATATATACATTAAATCTATAGGTACTATAATAAGACTGTACCGAGGTCAAAACTATACATTGAAGAAGAAAAATTAAAAACCGATGAAATATGTTTAATTTTCGATACTGAACCCAAATTTTCATTTTGAAAAAAATGACTGTCTGTCTGTCTGTGTGTCCGGTCATCACGTTGATTCTACCGGACGGATCTTGATCAAATTTGGTATGAATGTAGCTTATTCACCTGGCCAACATATAGGATATCATTTATTCCGGATTTTGCAAGGGTTCCTACAGGAACATAAAAAAAACATAACTTTTATATGGCTTCCTATATTTAAACGATAATTTTTTTCTTCGAAAGACTTTATCAGACTCTTCATTAATAGTCTTTTTGAAAAAAATAAGGGTTTAAATCCCAAAAAAGGGTAGCCACAGCTTCAGAGATAGTAATTCTTTATCCACTTTTGGAAGTTGAATGGGGAAAAGGTAGTCAAATGTGTCTCCAACTGCATCGCCCTATAAACACTTAAAAAGCCTCAATGTTCTTTATATCTCTTACAACGCCCACGGGAATAAAAATATAAAAAAACAGATGCTAAGATAGTGTTTTGGTATATTGGATGTAAACCGGATACAAAAAGTGTAGTCCACGCGGATGTAGTCGCGGGCAAAAAGCTAGTCTATAATAAATGCGTCATGCACATTACTTGACACAAACGCATAATATATTTTTTTATATATTGTCAAACTTTTATCAAAGTGTCATCAAGTCAATATAATTGACTTATTATTGTTTATCTTTGATAACATTTACCCAAAGAAAGGATTTCTTAATATTAGTATATCTTTACGTCGTCTCTCTTGACGCCATCTAGATATTATAGTCCAAGATCCCAGAGCGATAAGACATAACTTATTTTCTAAAAGATGAAACTTTAAGTTCTCAGTAGTGTCTCATGTACTCTGTATAGCTGCGTGTTTGTGAAGTTTGCACAGTGACATTAAAAAATAAGTAAAGTTCATTTATTTTTGGTGGAGCTTTAAAGCGTCTGACGAAAGTTTTGGCCCAAGAAAAGTGTCTGATACTTGCGATACTATTTGAGACTGATATTCTTTAAAATATATCTAAAAATCAGCCATCTAAATTTAAGCAAAGTAACTCTTATTTTTAGTCACCTTTCGCACCTGGTACCTCCCCAGGTGTCACTGTGCAAACTTCACAAACACGCAGGTTTACAGAGTACATGAGACACTACTGAGAACTTAAAGTTTCATCTTTTAGAAAATAAGTTATGTCTTATCGCTCTGGGATCTTACTCTATTAGAATTACAGCTGGATATAATGTTAGGTCACAGTATTAATGCATATTTCGGAATAAATAGTAAACTAAGATACAACGATGCAGAGGAAGTCATTAAGCCGAAGGGAACGGCTTTAAAGAACCATCTGATTTAACTTGAGAACTAATTGTTCACTTGCCATACGACTATTTTCCACACACTTGTAAGTAATTTGTTAAAACACATTATTTGTTATTATATTAACAAATTTATTGTCAAGGAAATTTGTAGCTGAAGTAAAAAGAAAAACACAACCTTCATTGGCTGCCATGGCGAACTTGATAACTTAATAAGAAAGTCATATATATATGTCAATAAGTTTATGAACAAGTGATATGATATTCAATATATGCAATAGTTTAATTGGATTTATCGTTCTTTGCAATTCATTTTCTTTCCTTTTAGATTCAATATTTTTTGTTGTACTGTATTATATTCAATTTTCACTATACGTACCTAAATCAACGCCAACCAAAATCGAATATTAACGTAACGGTACAACATCGATTGAATCGAAGTGCGGCGTAAAGCAATATCCTAATACTTCCAAAGTACTGCATCGCATAACAATTACTATTATAAAATATGATCAGTATCGATAGCTAAGAATTTCATTGCACGTGACAATTAGAAGTTCAACAGGTGTTGGTTGGAACGATTTAATATAGCAATAAACTGGCTGAGTTTCCGATACGGCCGCGGTGTGAATAACAATAACGCGTTTATTGCTTTTTTAGCATCAGCTATAAGATCATCCAAAATAAATAAAATACGCTTATGGATTCACGATAATAGCATCGAGTGCTCAGACGACAAGAGAAATATGAGACAAGATGAATCTAGAAAAAAGGGGGGTTATATGAATGAAAGATCATAAGTTTGATGAATGTGAGGGAAACAAGGTAAATTTGCCAGGATCGTAGATTGGTGCTGTTAATACGAGTAGTCAAAAGACAATTAATAGCGTCAGCATATATATTAAAACCTATATATTTTTTCACAGTATGCCTATGTAAATGTAGCGAAAAGGCCTAGTCACATATTTTTACTAAAGTGTAGAGTTTATGAAGATAGATCACGGTGACTATAGTGCGTAGTATTTGTTATTTAATTCGTGGCTAATAAATCATTTCTACTTGTACATTATCCGCACTCTATGTATGAGAACCCATATCATTATTTTTAGAAAAACATCCACTTTATTCTGTGCAGGAGATATTTTGGTGATATTTGGGAGAGGTAAGTTAATTATTTTTAATGATCAAATTTAACATACAGCTATCAACGATCACAGCTTGAAATCCCGAAAAGTGTTGCCGGAGCTACAGTATTGGAAATTTCTCAGCCACAATTAGAAGTTAAATAGGAAAGATTGCGAGAAACTAAGGATGAAACAGGTGTAACAATCATTTAAAAAACATAACATGCCTTAGTTGCCTAGTGCGTAGTTTCCGTGGGGGAAAGAACCCACCCAAGAAAGAAAGAAAGAACGGGAAGAAAAAAATGGGTAGTGATCACCGGAACTAAGATTTTTGTTTATATTTTTCACCCTGATTCATTAAAGTATTAATCATGAATTTATTACCTATTTATTGTATGTAAATAACAAGTATCAATTTAATGCAATCATTTGGTGGCGCAAAAGTCCACCATATGACGTAAATCACACCTTTTTTTTCACCGATAGTGCCTCTTTGTTTTGTGCTTCTGGCAATATTATATCTTCAATATAAGATTAGCACCAATTTTCTTATCCTGTGCCCTCGACGTTGCTGAGGTCTAACATGACATTTTGACACTTACGGTGAGCTGACATACTCAAAGCTTGTACCACAATTTTCCAGCTTCCGTTTGCCTGTGAGCTAGACCGCGCACAGATAGACAGACTGACAGAACTTGTGGGAATTATGAGGTTTTACTTTTCTGGTTGAATATGGTACCCAAAAAGATTTCAAACTATCACAATACTATCATCTTTGGAATTCCTTTAAAAATAAATTAATAATATAATGAATGTGAAATGAATTCATTTATATAAAACTACCATGTATTTAAAGGTTTTTTATGGTTTTAATATCTCGCGTTTTCGACAAAACTCTTATAAACTTCTTGAATAGTTCCTTTAAATAAAGTGTGTTTAAAGTTGGCTTGTAAATAAGATGTGAACCACTTTTTTTGTCCCTAATGACTATAATGGATTTATTTATTTTGTTTGCGTTTGCAAGACTAAGTTTTTTTAGTTCAGCTTGTTTAATTAAAGAACAATGCAGTTAGTGCACTGCCTAGAAGTATAATGTGATCATATTGAATTGTTTATAAAAACGTGTACCTAATTAATTGTAGGTTTGCTATTGTGACATTTTGAGCCTGTAACCATAATTGGGCGCGCCATATTGTTTTGGTACAATTGGCGGTAAATTTAATTGTGCATCGATTTCATTTGCTCCACAGAGAGAATAATAAACGTAGTATTGCAATTTAAATGGCATATTAATGTACGATAGTTAATCATTTAGATATTTTCTTCGTTTTTTTTATATATATTTGATCATTTAAAACTGTAGTTCTAATAATCTTTTTTTTTCGTAAATGAGGATTTCGTAAATCGAGCGTGTGGTCATTCAAGCTGAAATCGGAATATTTAACAACGTGATAGCTCAGTGGGTAGAACACAGCTTATCGTGCAGACGACTAGTGTTCTTATCCTGGGTCAGGCCTACACCAATTTGTATTTACTAAAGACATATGTATGGTTAATTTATCATGGTTCTTATCGGTGAGAGAAAACATCGTGAGGAATGATGATGATGAGATGTGCTTTGTCATGTGACAGTACCAAACGGCGATAGGCTTGCCCCTTCTCACATGAGTGCACTGTCCAAGCAATGTCACGTGATGTTCAGAAGTATTATAGTACATCTGCCAACCCCTTCGGAGATATTCGGCGTGAACGTTAGAGGTTGGGATTTAAAAAAATATGTTGGTATTCTAGAACTTGATTATTTTGACAAAAACATATGAAAGAAAAAGAAAATGAATTATTTATTCATTGTATCAGGGAATAACAAGGTGTATTAATAATTATAAACACAAAAAGATTTACGAACCAAAACTACTTTATCAACAGCTCTTTATTTAAGCTTTTTTATTAATTTGTGTTTGCGTGTGTATGTTTTGATAATGATTGTAATTTTGAAGCAGTTATCGTTTGCGATAAAATATTGTTGGATTCAAAATTTGCAAATAAGAAGTTATTATACCACAATAACCCATTCTAAATGATGAAGAATATCGTGATGTATTTTTCTATTTATTCCTACCAAGAACATAGCACACGAATGCTCAGCAGCTAAAGTGCTACAATTATTTCCGTTGGCCGCATGTACTTCGCTTCATACTCATGTCTTCATGGTTAATGTATCCACAATTATTCTGTAAACGTGATACGGCGGCGACACAAAGACAAAATATTTCAAAATGTACAGACGACAGCTTTTCAATCGTTACATTACAAGTACCTACCCAGGGACCTACAGAACTGAATAAAACAAATGACAATCAATAGTATCTGCCTATCTTATAATATTGGGAACGGTTTAGCACTAGCTAGTAAAAGCAAAGAAAAATATATGCTTAAAACACGAAAGTCCATTGGGGTAAAAGGTCACGTAAGAAAATATCGATAAATGTGAACGAAACTGCTGATCAACATATTTAGAAAAAAAATTGTGAGTATCTGCCTATTCAGCTCCAATGCTAACTTATGGTTAGACTATTTGTATGAATGAATACTGTTTATTACGCTAGAAATCAAAAGTTTAATGCAGTATGTTTGATACTGCCTTGTCATGTTTTAATTGTCATACTTTCACACTGAGCCAACACAACACGGCAACTTGCTAAAGCAAATAAAAAGTCTACTATTTTCTTCTTTCTTAGAAAGTCTAACAAGTTCTAACTTTGAAATAATTGTACTTAAGTTATTCATGTTTATGATAATGGAACTCTAATTACCTCTGCCACAAATACATTATTCATAAACGTTCACGCCGTTTATCCCCGAAGGGGTTGGCAGAGGTACCAATACTCCTGAACTCACATGGCAAGCGCCATCTAGTTTCCAGAGAAGGTACCCACGTTTTGCTTAGACAGTGTACTCACGTGATAGGGGGCAGGCCTATCGCCGTTTTGTACGAATACACTGTCACATGACTAAGTACAACTCAGCCATGTGGGTTTCCTCACGATGTTTTCCCTCACCGTTAGCAACCATGATAAATTAACCACACATATGACTTTAGAAAAGACAAATTGGTGTAGGCCCGTCCCAGGATTGGAACTCACGCCCTTCTGTTTTTCGGGCGGGTGCTCTTTCCACTGGACTATCATGTCGCATCATATATTTATTCATTCATATATTTTAAAATATACTTTATATATTAAGGTACATCAAAGTTCCCTTTGTACTGGGACTGCAGAGCTTAATGTGTTGTCGAGTGTACAATCGCACGTGAAGTAAGTATCATTTCTGTATTGGCCCATTTAACTTCGGTGTGACTTTGAAATTGAATATATGGCTATCGAGGCTCGTTAATTTATCAAATTAGCATTTAATTAATATTCTTTTAAGATGTGTTCCTACACAGTTTTAAATAGATAAGCAGGAGTAGCTTCGTAAATCATTCCATAGACGTAGATAGCTATTTATTTCCACCTTTTGTCTTGGTACCGTCGGGGTATGATGATAACTTTGGGTATGATGAGCACTTAAATCTACTTATCTATACTTATGGTAATCATCCTAAGATGGAGAAGCTAGAACTCCGGTATCCATTGAAAGTTGACGATATGATTGGTTATGGTGATGAGATCCCGATCTGATTTGTAAAGAGTTTTATTTAGTGGTGTTTTTCATATTGACTACTCTGTGAGTGTTGGGGAAGTACAAGTCAAGATCGCTTATGACTGGCTCTTATGTTTAATTGTCTCATATCACACTACAATAGAACAATCTTAATACTAAAAGGTGAAAGAGTTCCACCTCTCATACTGAATAATACCCTTCCACAACATTATACCAGGGCAATAATCCTTTGCACATCGATATTTTTAAATCAAAATAATAAACACCTGAGCAAGACAAATCTTCTTCCCCATAGTATAATACCGACGCTGATAAAGAAATCTTCATTGCAAAATTTGTACTACGTACGATTTAGGTCGCTTTTAGTAGAGCGGACACAAAGCTAGCTAAGGATGATGGCTCCTTGACATAGCCATTGCACACTTCGCTTTTTAACGCGTCGTCCATAATGTAGGCAATTGGTTAAAGAGTCAAGCAGTGAAGTCCCTGACTATAGTAATAAGACTGAGGTTTACCGGAGGAGGAGGAGTTTCACTCGTTCAGTTTAATTCATTACAATCGCAATTAGCATTGAAATCCTCGTATAAAATGTCTTTTCTATGAAATTACATGCAACCTGAACTAACAATAAGATTTGCTACCAATTACAAATACAATTTAAAAAGAACTCTTTTCTAAATTGCAACACTCTAAATTACAAAACCATTCTTAAATTCCAATTGATGAACATCACAGCCGTGCATGGATATGAATTCTAAGGAAGATGTAGAAATGAGTGATGAGGCGCCGGCGGTAAAAAAAGTGATGATTCCGCCGGAAAACGTGTTGTCGTACAATAGGTTATGCAAATGTTCACTCAAATATTAGAAATAAGGTATCGAGTTATTAAAAAAACGAACAATAGAAACGAAATATGGGCTTTTAATATTATCATTATTTATTCTAATTGCATAATAGATGGCGCCTTGAAACAAAAAAATGGAAAGGATCGTTATTCAACTTTATGGTAATTTTATAGTACCATATATTGAGTATTTGGTGATAAAAATATTTGATCATTATTAGAACTTTTATACGCGGGTAGGCCACTTATTTATGATCGAACTCCTCTCGAAAGTCTCACCGATTTCAACCAAATTTGGCACAGTGATCAAGTGGACATTCCAAAGTCGTAATCGATCGAACCGACCATTAATGAACAATAATCGAAAGACAATTTTCCCATTGAAGCCAATAGAAAAACTTAATGGTTTCTTGGGTTTCTTATTTAAAGCGCGGCTTAAAGCTTAAGACTGACTGCACATATAGTAAGAAGAGTGAAGTTTTTACTACTATTTGTCTATAGTAAGAACGTGATATCATAATCTTATTAAAATTATTTTCGAAGGTCGAAATTGTAGTATATATTATTACTTAAAAACCAAAGTCGAACGGGGATCCAAGGGCAAGAGTACATATCACAATTTTGTACAATTGTTATGATGCTGGCATGCCTTTGCCCTCTTAATAAAGAATCATGCATACATATACTTACGCCGTTAATACCCATTGGGGTAGGCAGAGACTATCGATCGCCATTTCGTACGATCCTGCAAACCTCTCTTGATTCGTCTACATCCATCAATCTTTTCATGCATGCTCTTATATTCTTCATACTTCGGACTCCTGCCTTTTTGAGCACACCCTCAATTTGGTCCAAGTGTGTCTTTCGTGGCTGTCCTTTACTAATATTACCTTCCACATTAGCTCCATAGATACCTTTCTAGTAAACATACTTCCCAGATATACAAACTGATTCACTTGTTCCACTCTCTTATCATAAATCTCAATCACGTATTCGGTCATATTCTCCTCTCTTTCAATAACAAACAAAGAATCATACAATGTAATTTTGATATTTACCCAAAAACATGGATTACATTCAATGTCAAAATTTTATCGAGATGTAGCTGAAAATGATAAATTTACATTTGTGATTAATCCAATGATACAAGTTAACTTAGCAACTGTCATAGCTTAGTGGGTAGAACACCGATTATCGTGCAATCAGGTGTGAATTCAAATCTCGTGGCAAACCTACATTAATATGGTTATTGTAAAGTAATATGTGTCTGGAAGACATTGCTTTAAGACATAAGACCGCCAATTGTACTTCTATTTAAGAAATAATCTGTATAAAATGTCTTTATCTGTGATGTACAATGTCACGTAATGTTCAAAAGTATTAGTACCTCTGTCATCTCTTCGTGTATATAACGACTCAAACGTTTGAGTCTCTGAGCTAAGTGGAGTTTTAATAATACAATCACTGTTTGAGTTAAGTTATTTAATTAGTTATTCAATAATAATATCTAGGTATTCAAGATGAGATGTAGGTGCTGTGTAGTGTCGGCTTAGAATAGCACTACCCCAATTCTTCCGGCGGGTGTACGTAAGAGGCGACTAACGGTATTGGGGCTTTAAAGGGATTTTGGGCGATGCGGTTGGAGACCCATCACCAACAACCTTTATTTTACCATCTTTTCCCCACTTAACTTTCCAAAAGTTGCTGAGGATTTTCTGATTCCTTAGCTCTGGCTACCCCATCTAGGGATTTATAGCCGTGAGTATATGTATGTATGTATGTATGTAAAGATTAAATGCCACTCAATTACGTCAAAAATAAAGTGTTACTGTATTAAATTTCATGAGATTGTTCTGTCACATATCATTTCAAACGAGGGTAGGGAGAGAAACATCATCGTATGAATTTCACGCGTCACTTACTGTTTTCGTCGTAGTGATGGGCTACTTTACTAGAGTATTATCGATAAATGTACTAAATTAAGTAATTAAAATGAAAATTAATAAAATTTATGAAAAACCCACATAAAGTGCATTTTTCATCTTCTATTTGAAATAGGTATCGTATTGTAAACGGTGTAATATTAAACAGTATACGTTACCAATATTTCGTTCTTTATAGTATTGTGTGTATAAATGTGTTTCTTACAGAAAGTAGTAGTTGCTGGGTATTCGGTTGTGGGTTCAGTTCAGTCATCATTACAAGAATGTCAGTCTTCCACCCGGGCAACATTCTTGTAATGATGACGGTATTTTATTGTAAATTTATCAACGAGTAAGTATCTCGTATTTAGGGGTGAGATTAATCTGTTTTCTATGTCGATATATACGAACGGTTATATTAAAACTGATAACAGAATTAAATTAGTATTTTTCGTATAATACATAAGAAAATTATGTATTCAGAGCTTTTATTTGATGAACCTTTTTAATTGCTGCTTAAGACAGACTTTATATAATTTTTACCCCCATCGAGGGAATCAAACCTACCCCTGATATGCAGATTTCATCATAGTCTTTAATGCTCGCCTAGTGTTTGTTAGAATCAAAATGCAAATTCCAGAAGTATATTCACGAAAAGCGTACAATTTTATTATATAGAACAAACAAAAACTGTGCCTTACTTTAATACAGTGCATTTTGAAATATATTTGCTGCCGGACTAGACGATAGTCTGTGTTTTATCATGCAATTATTTATCAAAGTTTGGGAGTTATTAATAATATTGGCTTTAAAAATATAATATTTACAAATTTTATCATACTAATATATATTTTAATATAGTTAAAGCATGCAATTTCTTTATTAGTTAAGATAAATGAACGTCTGTTAGGGTCAGTATATTGTATGCTCAGAAATCGTCTTGATTTCTTAAAACCAGACAGTAAGACCTATATATTTAAGAAACTAGAGCAAATCTCACAATGTAAATTCATAAATGAACCCCAGAATATATACTAAACGTTCCTTGTGTCGTGCCACTAGCGATCGGCTATACTACTGCGAAGGCAGTTTAAAAGAGTACTTACTTAAAATAAATTTATAAAGATATGTGCTGAGCCTGTATATTTTATTGAATTTATTTTTCTCCAAATTTGTTTAGTTACTTTAAACATTTGCCACTATAAACCCATGCTCAAAACCCAAAAAAAAAAATTGTGTCACGAAATTGAATTTCTGCTTTAAATAGTTTTATACATCATTTTAGTAATGCAGAATTTAGGTACCACTTTATCTCATCTTTTGTATGCATCGCATTTATTGTTTATAATCAAAAAATATATACTTACCTAATATATAAATCATTCACCAAAAGTTAAATACACCCAATGTCGTTATTAAAAGCCTGATGTTAAAATTATAAAGATATGTGCTGAGCCTCTATATTTTATTGAATTTATTTTTCTCCAAATTTGTTTAGTTACTTTAAACATTTGCCACTATAAACCCATGCTCAAAACCCAAAAAAAAAATTGTGTCACGAAATTGAATTTCTGCTTTAAATAGTTTTATACATCATTTTAGTAATGCAGAATTTAGGTACCACTTTATCTCATCTTTTGTATGCATCGCAATTATTGTTTATAATCAAAAAATATATACTTACCTAATATATAAATCATTCACCAAAAGTTAAATACACCCAATGTCGTTATTAAAAGCCTGATGTTAAAATTATGTGCTTACTACCAATATCGATATATTGAAAGTGTAACATCACTAGAGTAAAAGTGCTGGCTTCCCGCACACACCGTGGCGAGCGGATCGTCGACGTGGAGTGGAGAGTGCATTAGCATAACAAATGCAACATGGAAATTGATTTAAAATGAACACAAATATGAATTTCCGAGGGGTTGGCAGAGAGGGAATGATTTGTTCTTAATTCGATATCGTTTTCAGTTATCTTTTGTGTTTTGATTTTGGTTTTTGAGACTCAACTCTAACACAAACGCTAACGCCGTATGTCTCCGAAGGGGTTGGCAGAAGTACTAATACTTCTAAACATCAAGTGAAATTGTCACCTGGTACCCACGTTTAGCATGGACAGTGAACTCATGTGATAGGGGGCAGACCTATCGGCGGCGTTTGTTACGACACATGACTAAGTACAATTACAATTCCTCACTATGTTTTCCCTCACCGTTAACAACCATGAGAAATAAACCACACATATGTCTTTCGGAAAAACCATTTGGTGTAGGCCTGACCCGGGATTACAACCCTCATCGTCTGCACAGACGTAGTAGTGGGCACACTGAGCTATCACGGATGTCCGTCTGATCTTTTGATCAATCTGACTGATTTTCGATTTGAGTCTCTTTCAGTCTCAGTAAAAAATTTGGGATTTTTCTCAATCGCATTTAAGTGTGATGTTCAGAACTATTAGTGCCACTGCCACTTCTTTGGGTAAGTTTGGCGTAAGATAAGAGTGGAGAAGCAAATTAACATTGATAGCTAAATAGCCTCTATGTATGAAGAGATTGATGGATGTGAACCAAGCTCTCTAGCTTCTCTCTCAAGCAAACCTCTCTATGTTTGCCAGGATGTCACAAAGTGGCGATGAAAAGTCTCTGCCTACCCTAATGGGAACTAACGGCGTGAGTGTATGTATGTATATAACCTCTTATTGCAAGAAGTTTTAACTGTCATACGTGTGTTACACAAATAGTACCTATATTGTTGAAACTTTAATACTCTGCTCTCTTCAGTTTACAGTTCATAGTTCTCATAAAGGTTGACGAAGACCATAGTTGGCTGCCAAAATAGTCTTTATTTTATCATAACAATATCTATGATCAGTGATATTACTTACTTACTTATAGTCACGGCCATTATTCCCATTGAAGAAGAAGGCAGAGACTATCGATCAATAGTATTTTTATATAAAGTAATATTCATAGAATTCAGTTTGCCCAATAGAAATGAAAGGCGTAAGTAAATCAACATTAAAACCCAAACAATTTAAAAATACTGAAGTTAAATCATCCCTTTAACACACATAAAGATACAGTAAAACTACCGCATTTAACATTAGCAAGATCGGTTTAAAACAACTCACAAATCCACCGGACAGCTGCGCATTTAATCGCAGACATAGTAACTGTCATTGTTGGTGTTTGTGTTATTTTTGCTGCTAATAAGTGGGCGTGGCGGTGTGTGCGACGAACTGGTCCATTATTACTTGTCAGTGAGAATTTTAAGGGTGCTTTGTGTACGGATAGATTGCAAGAACTCACGCCTTGCCTATTTTGATTTTTTGTTTTGAGAATTGAGAATCACATTGATGAGGAAAAACTAGATTCAAGTGAAGGTTTCTTTAATGGTCAACGATATGGTCGTATTTCTGAGAAAACCTTTTATTTACCAAAACTTCACTATCGTCTTCAAATACACAAACCTGTTTACTCTAGCTTTCGACCCGCGACTACATCGCCGTAGACAGAGTATTTTATTTGCAAATATGTTTGAAAATATTGAAACAGTACCTATCTATACTCACGGACATAAATCCCAAAGAAGGCTAGCAAGAGCTTCGACAACATCCATTCCTTAGCCACATTTAGAAGTTTGGCTACCTAATCGTACTTAATCCTTAGCGGTAGCGTAGCGACTATAGCAAACTCGAAAGTAAATTGTGATTGTTTTGATGCCGATTGCATACTTCTTACGCCATACGAGCACCACTCATTTATGTAAATTCGTGCAGTTCGTAATCCATTACCGGCGTGTCACAGACTAAATCCAGTCCAATGTTCAGCTAAAGCCAACAGGCAGATGTATCGCTAATCGGGTGGTATAATCGAAGTATTGTGTTACTCTGTGGGCGGGGCAGCCGTGTGTCGCAAAGTGAACAATGCATAGTGCTCGCTTGCTATGGAAAACACTTTATCTCGGCTCACATAGTTTCGTATAAAGATTCAACGAATGAAACTAAGTTTTAATGATGCAATCTAGTTCCTCGAAGAGTACGAAACAATGAATAACATTCAGCCGCTGCACCATATAAACATAGACAACAAAGCAAGTAATCATTACTATAATGTATACTATAGAATAAACTCATCCAAATCATCCAAAAAATCCAAAGGCAGTCGCATCCCTAAAATTATCGACATAAATCAAATCCATGTAGCCTTGAACCCTTAAACACCATCACCAGTAAATTCGGGGCTTAAATAAGGATTATACTCGTAATAAGGTGATTGAGGTTTTCTGAGGTATTCAACATTTTCTTAAGTCGTCCCATTTAAGTAAAACTTTCAACATCTTAAATTGAATTCTGTTTTAAGTAGCGATATTAAAAAGTGTTTTCCATGCCACGAAGCTGCTAATCGCATCAAAAATTACGAACAATTAATAAGAGAAGTACAAAGTAAAGTTTTGGGGGTTTCGGTCGGCTCAGGGGGTTTGCGGGGCGTGGCGGGAGCATTTATCATTTGTATGACGAGCTAGGGGTAGGGGATCCCCGGGGGCGCGAGAACAATCGATATGACAAAAGTCAACTAGACTTATTAATTTTAATGTAAATATTGGATGGATTTAATTTTACTGTCAATAATCATGCATGAGATAGATTTCATCTAATACCGATAGTAACTTCTGGATCTAGAGCTATAGTATTGGTCGGGGGCTCTGTTTATTTTTTAAATATTTTTTTCCAAATAAAGGAAAGAAAAATTTCGACACAGGCGGGAATCGAACCCGCAACCTCGGGTTTACTTTACTTTACTCTTCCAATTGAGCTACCGTGTCAATGGCTGCCAGTGCGAAATTCTTCCATCCTTTGTTTCTTTTTACACTTTTAAGTAGTACTTTAAATCTTTTTGTTCATGAAAACCTCATGTAGAGATTAATACTAATAAATAAAGAATAAATAAAGGAAAGAAATTTTTTTTTACGGGGGCGTATACCCGAGGTCGCGTGTTCGTATCCCGCCTGTGTCGAAATTTTTCTTTCCTTTATTTATTCTTTATTTATTAGTACTTTTAAGTAGTGTTTGCGTTCCCTACCTCTGTTTTTTTTACAAATTCGGAAGGCCACTTGTCTACCTTAGATATATGTTATATGATTATAGGTGATAGTTAGGCGTTCTCAACATTTGCAATCTATCTGAAAAGGTAGACAAGTGACCTTCCGAATTTGTAAAAAATTTGGAGGTAGGGAACGCAAACACTACTTAAAAGTGTAAAAAGAACGAAGGATGGAAGAATTTCGCACTGGCAGCCATTGACACTGTAGCTCAATTGGCAGAGTGACGGGGGCGTATACCCGAGGTCGCGGGTTCGATTCCCGCCTGTGTCAAAAAAAAATTCTTTCCTTTATTTATTAGTAATAATCCCCACATGAGGTTTTCATGAACAAAAACATTCATTTTTTTTCCAAATTAATATAAACTTATACCCCGGATCACAAACTTAGTCTATGCCCCGGATACAAATAAAAAGTATTAATTAAACTGAGTCTGCACGAGTCATTTGTGATTGAAATATAGCAGATTTGTAATAACCGCAACTGTAACTTATTAATTCATTCAGGCGCCATCTCCAAATCAATACTTGATTTTGATACTACGAACTATAGGAACTTTTTACTCTGGTCTTATGCATTTCTTTTCTGTTTCTACTCCTTATACAAGCGATTGTGACCAAACTTTTTTCTTCGAGGTGATAGTTAATAGTTTATATTGATTAGTTAAAGAAAGGTTAACATTGAGGAATAATTACACTATGAAATAGTCGATCGGAGGCATAAAGCAAACATAGATTTCGGATGATTGATTTGCACAAAATTTTCGCGCAAAATTGTTTCCTTTTATTTGACTACGTGAAGTCTACGGTTCATATCACTTTGTGTGTAAAATATACTTGTAAAAGGAATAAGAGTAAATTAATGTAATTATATCCCAGTGTCTCTGTTCCTGTCGGTCAATATTATGATTGTGGGAATTACAGTGAGAAAGCTCTTTGCCAAGTCAATTTATTTTCCTACATTTATTTATTTGTGTATGATAAGTTGATTAGGTATGTTTGAATTGATCTATTTGTGGAAGTTAATAGACTCTTTCGTTAACACTCTTCAATCTTTTGATTATTTACTGAGAAAGTTACAAGAGTTTAAGTAGCTGATGGTCTCAGTAGTTTTAGTCTTAGTGATAAATTGGAAGACAGTTGTAATGCGTAATACTCTAAGCAACACATATGTGTTTCAAAATGAGATATTAAAAAACTGTTTTGATTTTCACACAATCTTTATTACAATACTTTAATATAATATTTCCTTACTCTACATTATCCCTATCTTAAAACTAAGCTGAAATTACTGGTCCAAAAATCACAATTATAATACCACATCAATTAGCTTGCATGTCGCGAATTCTGATTGAAATGTCTTAAATTTGACGTTTGACCTATCGCTGACAACAGAGACATGTTGGGATCGAAAATACCCCGGTTTAAAACGGGGTTTAAGATTGCGGGTTCATTACGGATGTGGTCAGCCGGTATTTCGGTTGATAGTTTAGTGGCGCTGAGAAACGCTGAGGTCTGTGATTGTAGTAGGCTTCCCGGTAAAGGTTGTGTAGCTCTGTCTAGTCGGAATTGCAATCCGTTTTGTTTCTCCATTTGGTGGTGTTGCGTCCTCACTGCAAAACGGTTGACGTGTACTGGTATTGGCACTACTATTTTCGTACCGGAACCGCTTTTAGCTCCGGAATGGCTGCCCGACGCTAATCCCGCTTTAACTCGCTTCCATTTCGCTCGGCGATTTTGGAACCATATTTTGACCTGAAATTATATGTGCATGTAGTTTATCTGCAAAAGTAAGCTAACTCCAGAACGGTAAATTTTCTCTGATTGCAAAAACGATTTAAAAGTTAGTACTACTTATTATGTTGAAAAGGAACTCGAATCGATAGTTTACATAATTCCTAGTCTAATAATACAGCACCCAAAATTAAACTAAGGAATAACAGGAATTACTGAATTGTTTGTATGATGTTGTATTTATTTTGAAGTTACAATAAATAACTTTATGTATAATGAAACTTAGGTACCTATACAAAAAATTAAAAAAAATATACTACATGACCTAAACTAAAACATATCAAAACACTTTCGTAATCGCTGCTGCCCGACGGCAGAGTTCCAAAGAGTCTGGCTGCGTTACCCCGTTTAAAAATATCTAATAGCCAAGCCAACTCTCTGGGCAACATATTCTCCTTATATCCCCATAAATTAATATCATACATACAGCCCTAAATCCCAAAAAGCTGGAAACTCCTCAGCCACATTTGAAAGTTGATAGGGGACCAGATAGTAGAACTAAAGTATCGTTGGTGATGGATGTCCAACCGCATCGCCCAAAATCCACTTTAAAAAGGCCGCATATGATTCTCCTCTTACGACACCCGTGGGTAGAAATCAATATCAATTACCTGAACTTCACTAAGTTTGAGTGACGACGCAATCTGCGAGCGTTCAGTGAGGCTGAGGTACTTCTTGGCGTGGAACTCTCTCTCTAACTCCAGGAGTTGTTCGCTGGTGAAGGCCGTCCGCCGCCGCCGCGCCTTGCTGCCTTCCCGTGGGGTGGAGTCGGGGCCTGAGTCCTCGGGTTCGGCGTCTGAGTCACCTGCTGAAGAAGTTTGTTTTAACTTTATTCTACTAGTCTTTTTAGCGCATTTGAAGATGGTTTGAGGTGGGTTTAGAATACAAATAGTAAAATACAATAAGTCTAGCAACATGACGGTGACTTGTTAGGTACTTGGATGGTATACAATTTGAAGTTTTACTTTAGTGACGGTTTTTATAGAGTTGTTTTATGAAATTCAAATAGATTAATTTAAACAAAGTAGTCAAGACGATAATTTGCTTAATTGTAGTTAACCTTATACCTCTCTAAAATTTGTGATATGGTATGGGTATGCATTTATATTTTGTTTCTTGTTGCCTTGTCCAAGAATTTTACACTATTATGTTAAAATAAGGGCAATTAAATTGCTTCGGTTCTCAATTATTAAGCTTTCATCTATTATTTTTTATTCGTATCAATTACCTACAAGCAAGTCAAGCTTTATTGTAATCATTATCTCTATAAAAATGTTTTTATTTCTATTTGAATACGACGGCATAAAGTCAAAGGTAATACAACAGAGAAAAAAACATGTAAGTAACAAGATTAATATCAACATGATTAAATTAACAATTAGCTATTTTGTAAAAGAGTGTTATTATGAGTTGTATATTCTAAACACATTAAACTAAAACTAAAATTAATAGATTACAATCACTTTAGTTCAAAATTCCTTCCAAAAATGCCACATAAACGTACGTTACATGTTTCAAAATGACATAAATCAAGAAAGCAATTTTCTATGGCCGCAGCCCCGCCTCCGTCGCAAATAATATATCAAGCAATTTTGTCATCGTCGGTACTGACTTCCGACAATAAATCTAAATGACCGATAAATAAACTGACTTGAAATCGTTCCGATACAAAACCGATAAAATAAAATGCTGGGGTCATTCGGATTGAGGCAACCACAAAACGCCGGGAAAATACGGGGTCGTAAATGGTCCTTTAATGATTCAAAAAACTACTTGTTCATATATTTTATAGATATTCAGAAAGAGTCGTTTCTTTTAGATAGTATTACTTTTAACTTATTTTTTTATTGTATCCAACTATTATTAAAATACGTACTAATAAACTATGTCTAGTTGATTCAAACATATCAACTAATTTTTAAAACAGAAACGTTTCTGTGAAATGTTGAATGCATATTAAGTTTAGGTAAAACACATGATTAGTTATATAAATAAGGGTAGTAATAAAAGCTCCGATAATAAAATAAAAATTGTTCTTACAAAAAAAATTAAATTCACTGCTTAAAAAAGAAAAACAAAAACTTCAAATTAAAAACTAAACAGAAAAATTAAATATTATTATTTTTTATTTAAAAAAGAACCGCCTTCAAAAATCCAACTGAAAAGTATAAAATAATTTTTATTTATTTTATTATGTACAACTCTATTCAACTTCTTCTTTTTGAAGTCGGTGCCAAACCAATTTTCATGACAAAGAAGAACGAATATTAGTGGCCCGCCCAAGTTGAGTGAGTTCTCCACCCTATCAGCGTATGTCATCCTTATAAACCTTCCTTTTTATTCAATTAATAAAAAAAATCGCATTAAAATTCATTTCGTAGTTTTACAGATTAAAGTATGCATAAGGATGTCCGTATATCCCAGACAGGAAGAGAGAAAGCGACTTTGTTTTATACTATGTAGTGATTTAGATTCTCGATCGTCTTTTTATAAAGTGTTAGAAATATTGGTTGTGCCAACTCGGTGCATGCATGTCTCTGTCGAATTGTTAATTCCGTTAGTTTGAAATCTGATAATCTTACATAACCTAACCTAACGTTAGTTTACTATCTCGCTATCTATCTAAAATTATAATTTACTAGTATTTACAGTTTTACGGTGACATGTATATTATGATATTTTCTCTGCGGAGTGCGACGCATGCACACCAGGCTAAGCACCGCTCACTGTCCCCCCATTCCATCCTTTATAAAGCGACGTCGTTGCGAGCGGAAGAAATTTGATTTTTGAGCGCGATTGTGTTACCTACTGTTGTTGAGGCACTATCGATTGATTTATTATTCGTATGGTTTTCTCTATGTAGCAATTTTCATTTTGGATTTGTCTGTTTGGCACCGACTTCAAAAAGAAGAAGTTGAATAGAGTTGTACATAATAAAATAAATAAAAATTATTTTATACTTTTCAGTTGGATTTTTGAAGGCGGTTCTTTTTTAAATAAAAAATAATAATATTTAATTTTTCTGTTTAGTTTTTAATTTGAAGTTTTTGTTTTTCTTTTTTATTTTATACTTTTTAGTGATAAGTTCTTGAATCACTCTGAGTTTTTTTAGTGAATTAGTGATAGTTTTTGAGAGATTGGTTTTACTGTCTGTTTATTTTATAGTTTTTTTAACAGGTAGTTATAATATTTGTTATTATGACTTTAGCTTACTTGTTACTATTTTGTTTACCTGCGGGCCTAGATATAAAAGCAAAGGATGCTTTAAGGAAAAGTCGCGTAAGGGAGAACGAAACACCCATCGAAAAAAAACAAAGTCTTCAGCAGGGCAAGCAGGAGCCGTATTTAAACTAGTTATCGCGTGGGATAAAGCAGCCATCTTTTACGCACTTACTTAGTATCGTATACTGCCATCTCATTCTAACCGTTATCGTGTCGATAACTCGTGCTTGCCCTTCAGAATGAGAGAGATCGTCAGCGTGCTGCTCTTGCTGCCGAAACAGATGAGCAAAGAGAAGTTCACCTATCACAAATGCGAAGAAACTCTCTTATATATATGTAGCGTTGAGTCGAGTAAAATCCCTTGATGAGATGGCTTTAAGTGATATAGATTCAAAGAAATTACTTAAATGGTTAAGACCATTCCGAAAGCGCGAAATTCTCCATGACGAAAGCGCCTTGATTGAAATGACCAGGATGAAAAACATGATGTTGCATTATATATTTTTTTCTTTAATATAATTAAGAGTAATTTATTCATGTTTTTATATACTTTTTTGTTCAATAATTTAGTAACTCTGTTTATTACTAATAAAGAAAACTTTATTAACATATATTGATACATTTCTGTGTAGTATTGATAACTTTACATACATACTTATATTTCAAACTAAGAAACCTCCTTTTTTTCGAGTCGGTTAAAGAACTTTTAACCCATCTTCTAAATGTAACGAATACTTTTCTGAAAACCGCATCCAAATAGCTTAAGCCAAACGTAAGATAATCGCGGACCAACACACATACATACAGGTCAAACACAGAACCTCCTTTCTTTTTTTGGTCGGTCAAGGCACTAAAACCTTCTCCTAAATGTAACGAATACTTTTCTGAAAACCGCATCCAAATAGCTTAAGCCAAACGTGAGATAATCGCGGACCAACAGACATACATACAGGTCAAACACAGAACCTCCTTTCTATTTTTGGTCGGTTAAGGCACTAAAACCTTCTCCTAAATGTAACGAATACTTTTCTGAAAACCGCATCCAAATAGCTTAAGCCAAACGTGAGATAATCGCGGACCAACAGACATACATACAGGTCAAACACAGAACCTCCTTTCTTTTTTTGGTCGGTTAAGGCACTAAAACCTTCTCCTAAATGTAACGAATACTTTTCTGAAAACCGCATCCAAATAGCTTAAGCCAAACGTGAAATAATCGCGGACCAACAGACATACATACAGGTCAAACACAGAACCTCCTTTCTTTTTATGGTCGGTTAAGGCACTAAAACCTTCTCCTAAATGTAACGAATACTGTCCTGAAAACCGCATCCAAATAGCTTAAGCCAAACTCGAGATAATCGCGGACAATTATACATACATACATACATACATACATACATACATACAAACAATCGAACTGAGAACCTCCTTTTTTGAAGTCGGTTAATAAATTTCCGACTACTTTTGTCGGGGTAAAAATGACGAAACGACCGAATGACATACTTAGATCTTCGAAAAATTAATATGTCTGTTTATTGCCACAATACTTTTCTACCAAGTAAAATTATGTTATGTCGATAACAATGGTTTGTAATTTTTTTTTACCTTTATTTGCCTACAAGTTATTATTAAATACACTACATGTTTCATAGGGATAATGCATTTAAGGTGCTCGCTCCGCTGCGCTTCGGTCGCTCGTTTTATACATAACCTAACCTAACCTAACCTAACCTAGCTAAATGTGACCTAACTTTTCTTCACCTGCAGGGGGCTTTAGAACCCCCAACCCCCCAATGGATAAACTTGTCGGAGGTTCAGTATTTTATTCGGAAGTTTAGTTTTATTATTCGAAGTTAAATATATTTGTAAGTAATAATGTAATTTGATCCTGTTCATAGGTTTTTGTTAAATTTATTTATTTTTTTCGGTATGTTTTGGGTTATTTTGTCGGTAATTTATTAAAACGCTGGTTTATTAGAATAAAATTCGGACAGATGTAGTTGAAGATTCATTTATTTTTCGGAACTATTATTATTTTCCTATAAATAAATGAATATGGATAGCTTTACACTGATCGAATTAGCCCCTTGTACAAGAATGTTTTTGTGGTAATGTATTATAACTCGACGATAAAGTTAATAATAGGTACACAATAAGTACACATATACATATACATATAAATGTCAACCAAGACCAAAGATTATATTTATCGTACAAATTATATCGTACAAAACAGGCGGGGATCAAACCCGCGAGACGCCAGATCTAGAATTTATTTGTTTTATATTTAATTAGTGGTCCGCCCCGGCTTTGCACGGCGGTTATAAGTATTTTTCCTCGTTTTATTTAGTGTAATAATATTATTATAGCCTATGCTAGTTCTAAATATTTAGTTTCCCATTCAGCTGAGCTGTTTCTGAGCGAATCCGTTAGCGACGAAATAACATACCAAAAATCTTTCCTATTTAGAGGTTATAAGAATAGAGGTACATTCATACATACATACATACATGTACTCATGATGGTAAAAGAAAGGTTGTTAGTGATGGGTCTCCGACTGCATCGCCCAAAAATCCCTTAAAGCCCCAATACCGTTAGTTGCCTTTTACGTACACCCACCGGAAGAAATGGGGTAGTGCTATTCTAAGTCGACACTACACAGCAACTAAAAATAGAGGTAGAGGTTATAAATATTATACAAAGTATCCTATGTCCTTTTCCTGGGTCTAAACTATCTCCCCATAAATTTTCAGCTTCATCGGTTTAGTCTTTCGTGAGTTATGGTGTAACTAACACGACTTTATTTAATATACGAGTATATAGATATTGCAAACGATAGAATAAATAACGGTGCAGATATATTTCAGTGTTTCTTAGTTTTGTTTGTTAATTATTATGTGTATCAAGATAAGATTAAGATTAAATATATCGTTGAGTTATGCAAGTTCTACACAGTTTGGGGCTAACTTGATCTCTATATAATATATCCGTGTATTTATTTATTTATATCGTGTACTAACTACAATTTGGGTAGCTAATATAATATGTTTTTAAATTTCATAAAGTAACACATTTTTTCTACGTTATGTTGCTAGTACTTTGTGACTTTACTGAAATAAGAGAGAGAGAGAGACATTCTCATCATTTAAATCGTATTTTATCCTATCCTTATTTTAATCCTAACATTGTGCATTTATAAAATTAAAAAACAGTGTGTTAAGATCTTGTGATGGATTCTAAAAGCATTACACAACTGCAGTAAAATATACTAAGATCTAGGCACCTATACTCACGGTTATAAAAGTGGTTAGATTAGCAGAATGGATTATCCATTCAGCTTAGATAATGAATAACTACATCGCACCACAATATCACTTGAAAAGCCATGTGCGCTTGGTTGACTGGTACAAATACAAGCCCACGACAAGAGCTGGGATTGTGCTTTTCTTGGCAACAACACACACCTTTTCCTTTTTTTCACTTAAACTTTTTTAATATGATTTAAGTATTGTAAAAAAAACGTATGTTATAGTAAGTAAATCTTTTTAATTTATATCCGGTCGGATAGAAGCGAGTTTCGTCACGTGACGAGTCGAAAGACTATAAAAAGCGGTCAAAAGAAACGCATAGTCAGCCGGCCCGCCCTCTAGCTGTAAACCGTAAGTGGCTAGCGTTTATCGATGCTCATTTTCGTCTTTATCGATTTGATTACATCACTAGCGGTTTTGAGTTGACTGTGCAAAAAGTTAGATTTGAGAGTTGAATTATTTAGGGTGGTTTAAATGCTATATTTTTGGGTAATCATGTTTTTAATATATTTACACATAATATAGCCGACGGGCTAGAATAAGGTTTAGGTCAAACTCATATTCAATATAAAAGTAAATACTTAATAAATTATTAGCGTTTATGTAAGTTAAGGTACGTACGTACAGTAAAGGTGCGTTGAAGTAAGAGTGACGTAAGAGGTATTATCTTAAGGTTTGAGATTTTAAAGTAATTATGGGACGATATGGATGAAGACTCATCAGCAACCACCCTTGATTACCATCTCTTACTCGTGGCTTTCAAACGTGGCTGAGTGGTCTATTGATTGAATTGGCAAACCAATCGTCTTGCTTAGACTACGTTTAGAACTAATCTCTATGAATTATTTGTAATTCATATTGACGGTTCCTGTTCCATTGCCTTTTCATTAATATTTTTGTAAGTATTCAACTTACTACTTACGGGATAATTCGTG
Organism: Bedellia somnulentella; assembly: GCA_963576735.1. NCBI lineage: Eukaryota > Metazoa > Arthropoda > Insecta > Lepidoptera > Bedelliidae > Bedellia > Bedellia somnulentella. Next base: position 10,992,093 of record OY755170.1, read on the forward strand.
AGAACCTCTTAAAGAAAACAATTCATGTTCATAAGTTGAAATAAAATAGTTCACCGTATACAGATCGTATCTCTCTATCGCTTGTTCCGTGCTCTTACTCAAGGAACAGGACACATTATTAGTGCCTACATGGTGCGGATTAATTTGATAGAAATTAAAAAAACTACATACAAATGTCATATTTCAGATACATTGCAAGTTTCCTTGCCAAAAACCAGACCAATATTTCCAACAAATACACGACTACAATATAAACAGAGACATGAACAGAATATTAAATTTCGAATAATTTCAACATTACATTGCATCGGGTGCGTTCGAAAACTGCGCGTTAAATTATGTGAGAACTAAGGGCGAGGCGATTCGATAGACTGCAATTTATTGACGATGCGTTCAAATATCGTATTTACATTGTCAAATACATAAATAATGAGCCGTGTTTTATAATGTTCTTTCTGACACTATAAGCGTTAGGGCCGGCGCTCACTGCCGGCATGGCATGGCAAAGGATTTCGGTACAGATATAGCATTTTTAATCTTATTGCCATGTATATAGAATTCATTTTGACACAACGATGCCGAGGAGGCCGCGGTAGGACAGAACGTCGGCATCGTTGTGTCAAAATGAAGTAAAATGAATTCTATACTCATGGTAATAAGATTAAAAATGCTATATCTGTACCAAAATCCTTTGCCATGCCATGCCATGCCATGCCGGCAGTCAGCGCTGGCCCTTATGGTAATTTAGTATCATGGGTGGTTGAGATTTAAATAAATGAAACTTTCTTCCTTGTTGGTACTCAGATTTCACGCAATCCTGCCGAAAAATATCGGTAAGTAAGGTTTAAGTTTCAGGAATGAAAATTATTCATACTCATACTCATATACTCACGGCTATAAATCCCTAGAAGGGGTAGCCAGAGCTAAGGGATTAGAAATTCCTCAGCCACTTTTGGAAATGTGAGTGGGGAAAAGATGGTAAAAATAAAGGTTGTTGGTGATGGGTCTCCAACCGCATCGCCGAACAATCCCTTAAAGGCCCCAATACCGTTAGTCGCCTCTTACGTACACCCACCGGAAGAAATGGGGTAGTGCTATTCTAAGCCGACACTACACAGCTAGAATGAAAATTAAACATGGGCATACTGGTTTGCGATATGATGTGGAAAAAAGTAAGTGAGCAGTAATGGGTTCTTAATTATTACCTACTTCAACGAATTACTTCATAACAATCATTTGTGTGCTATGTATGTGTTTTGAGTCTATTAAAACTCTAATCATGTTTATTGGTAAATGTATAGTCAAGTTTTACTAAAGTCCTTAAGTACTTACAAATAATCAAAATGTTTTTCTGTCTACTATGAAGCAAAAAAGAGTTATAATAGTCATGATTATGAACGTTTTGTATGTTTGGATGTAGTTTATCTGATCCACCGAAACTAACATACTAATTATCAGAATTTTATCATCAAATGTCTTACTTTCAGCACCATAAATGTTTTATGTAATGCAAATTCGTATATGTTTTTGTTCGTTTCTTAATCAGCAGAGCCTACAAATGTCCCTACCTAGGGCCTCGACCCTACCTTGACTAACACATGTAGCACAAACAATGACTTTGTCATATTTTTATTTGTTTATCATGATTTAACTACTAAATATATCAAGATGAGAATTTGGTTCATTTATAAATGACCTATGCCGTATCAGCACTATCTGTAACATTTTCCATGGATTACCTAAAAGTGACTTAGGGTACAAGGCTTTTTAAGAAAATATTGGCCAATGGAGTCGAGAACCCATGATTGAGGTGATGAATGATGTTCAACTTGACTATCGTCTTCCCTCTCAAAATCAAAAGTCGGGAGAGTTATAGCTTATATCAGAAATCTGGCTATTTGGGTTGAGATTCATAGCCGCAGAATGGGAAAGTATATTCTAATCTTATAACTACTTTCTGTTCTACAGGAAGAGGAAACAAAATTATTCTTTAAATATAGAGGTGACGGTAGCGCAGCTATTGGTATAAGATTTAATTTTAACTAAATATATGTAATTAGACAGACATTCTAACAACAGCTTAAGGTTTTCCCATCAGAGGTTTAAAGTTAAGTAACAATTCGTTATTTTAATACCTACTAAATATAATAAAAATGCATAGGATTGTTAATCCCCGTTTTAAAAGGTAAAGTTAAATACGTAGTGATTTTCATTTTATTTCCTTTAGATTTACGTAAGAAGGTAATAACATTTTTAAATATTTCAGACATACATTACATGCATATACATAACCACCACTATTAAGCCCAAAAAAGGGTAGCCAGAGGTTCAGAACTAGAAATACCTCGGATTCTTTCAAATTCAAATTCAAAATTCAAATTAATTTATTTGCTATGTAGAACATGGTACATTTGATGATACAACTTAATAATTTAGTCTCACATGTCTAACCTTTGTAGGTATGCAAATTATTTTGACACAATTAAATCACAATTAAGTTTTTACATTACAAATAGTTTAAATTAACAATAATAATATGTCATGAGCAGTCTATAATGAAAATTAATTAAAATGTCACTTAATCCTAATCAAAATAATAATAATGAAAATTAATTTAAATGTCACTTAATCCTAATTTAAATAATAACAACCAATCTGAGCGTTTAACTTTTTAAATGTCAGGAATGTCACATTTCCTATTTTATTTAATATGTCAGCCATTATTATTATAACTATAAAATTCGTTTAAATTATAAAAACAGTTTTGAACCAACCACTCTTTTAGGTGTTTTTTGAAAAGGGTAATTGGCTTACCTTTTATACATTCAGGAATGTTGTTAAAAATGTGTGGCATCATTACACTGCAAGATTTCCCTCGTAGGGCCGTCGATGACGCTGGGATTTTTATGTTATTTGGAAACTTGTTATGGAGCCTGCTACCTTCGTTGTACATCTTTTCAAATAACAATGAATTTTGTTTTACAAAAACACAAATTTCATAAATGTAGATACTTGCAAGTGTTAATAGTTTCAGTTCTACAAAATAAGACCTACATGACTCACGAGGCTCCAGTCCAATAATAGTTCTTATACACCTTTTCTGTAGAATGAACAAAGTTTGGACATCTGTCGAGTGACCCCACACAACTATGCCATACCTTAACGCCGATTCCACATAACCATGATAAGCTAGTATTGCTGTTTGACGGTTGACGGTTGTGGCAAGTCTATATAGGACATATACAAATTTGTTTATTTTTCCAAATACTTTCTCAACATGGTGTTTCCAATTCATTTTTGGAAGGCATATGTAAATAAGATTGTAAAGTAAAAGATAGGTAGTGATGAGTTTCCAGCCACGTCGCCCAACAATAACTTTACAAGCCCCAAGACCCAAATGCACCTCTTATGGCACACTTGGGCAGAGTGCGCTTGCGTTAGTGCTATTCTAATCCGACACTACACAGCAGTTCAGGGGTTGGACATCCGTTCAATACTTATTAGTAACTGAGGCCTGTAGCGATGTGTTTGGTATATTGGGTCCACTATGGATATAAATAAACAGAAAAAAAATACAGTCATAATGAAAACTCATCATCACAGAAGTCTATAAGGGCTCCTATGGATTTATATAATTCAAATAAGTTTTATTTTAAATTAATTAAGCACCAACTATGTATGGACATCCAGTGGCGCAACATATATTTGTGCATGTCCTCCCTAGTCCTCATATTGTCTATGGCGTAGATAAAACTCTAGCTACTTCTTGTCTCAGTCATAAACATAAAAATACCTTACAAAGAAAAATTTGGACGGAAACGTTATCCATTGACGTAGTAAAGTGTCAATTTCATGCGACAGCTGGCTCTGCAGTTCCCGCGTACTGTTAAGTTGTGAGTGGCGTAAAATTGGCCACATCGCCTCGAGGAGCCGGCACTAATTGCCCTTCAAAATCGAAATTTGCCCGTGACGTCACTTTAGGCGAAGACGCACGTTAGACTTGTCAATGTTTGTCACATCCTTGTTTAGGTTGAATATGATTTTTTTATATCGGTATTGGAGTTCACCCCAATAGTTTAAAGTGAGATACTATATTATTGTGGCTTGGCTCAAGCTGTGAAAGAAGAAGGCTGTTATTTCCCGAAAAAATAAAAATAACTACGTCGTCACCTAAATAATGCTGTTTTGTTTAACATACTGAATCATATCTTGCAATATTGCATTAAACATAGAATCCATCGATTAGATTCTGGTCTCACATCGTTAACCTATTTCATATCAGCATATATATAATCAGTACTGTCATCCCCATATCCTCAGCCACATTAATTTGCAGAAAAGTTAAAACTCTAGAACAGTGATAGGGAAAAGTAAAATTGAAAATGGGATTTTAATTTGTGTGCAAATCTGGCAGTCAATCAAAGGTGTTGCAAGTAGGTGTTTATATAAAGATACCTACCGATCACGACTGGTACCTTTTCATGTAATAGATGCGAGATAGAAATTTTAAACCCTGCTGCAAATTATTATAAAATTACTAAACAAATATTAGTCTGCATCCAAACTTTTTTCAACTTGTACCGAGTTCAGTTTAATATTGTACCAAACGACACCCAGGATATAAGAATTATTAGATACGATGTAAATCAAAGCGATAGAAATAAGCATTCCTCAGGGATCCAAATGTTATAAGCATAAGCATAAACGTTCACGCCGAATATCCCCGAAGGGGTTGGCAGAGGTACTAATACTTCTGAACATCACGTGACTTTGTCACCTGGTGTTCAGAGTACCCACGTTTTGCATGGACAGTGTACTCACGTGATAGGGGGCAAGCCTATCGCCGTTTTGTACGGATACACTGTCACATGACTAAGTACAACTCAGCCATGTGGGTTTCCTCACGATGTTTTCCCTCACCGTTAACAACCATGATAAATTAACCACACATATGTCTTTAGAAAAGACAAATTGGTGTAGGCCCGACCCAGGATTTGAACACTAGTCGTTTGCACGTTAACCGAGTGTTCTACCCACTAGGCTATCACGGATCCAAATGTTCTGTGTTGTAATTTGGTTATAATTATAATGTATTATTTTTTTAAATTTGTTAGGTTCATCATTTGTTTTAATACACAATCAGTTTGTGTTTTTGTTAGTTTTCGTCGTTTACTATTGCATCGTAGATATTTCAGAGCTGTAATTAACTGAATATTCCTAAAATAAAAATTTGAAAGGCAGTTAAAGCCGCCGCCGCCGGTCCCAGTACTATTCACAAAAATAATTCGGCGACTTTAGGCCGGGTTTACTTAAACATATTCCAACTCTAAGAATTAAAGGACGATAGCGAGGTCCATATCTGCTGCCCACTGTTTAATATGATGTTTTAATTACTTACGATTTTAAATCTTTAGAAATTGAAATTATTGTCTGAACTTTTATTGGATGAAGCAGATAATCCGAAAACATATTAAGCAATTATTAGGAAGAATGTCTTCTTGAGGAGAAATATAAACAAAAATCTAATGTTTCCTTAATCTGTCGCCTTATATTAAATTTAGCTTGATGTGTATATAGCCTATGTTACTTCTGACTGCTGACGGTTGTATGTTTGTATTGATGATGATTTTTTAAATCATTGGAGTGGTTTCTGCGGCTATTCATTACAGACAAACAAAGACATAAACAAATATTTCCTCTTTACGAGCATGATAAGCATAGATATAGAAAATATAGATAGTTTAGTTTTTTTAATTTTATGTATGACGGAATAAAGTTTTATTTATTAATTTTATTTTATAGCAAAATAAGGACTTTAAAATATAACAACTATATTCTATATTTGTTTGAGTTTGTATTTTGTTTTGTTATAATCAAAGGTCAGTTTGTATTTATTTTATTAACTGCTCTTTTTGCTCTACTCATATATATTTCAACGATATCCCAGTAAATTAAAGGCGCGAATGATAAACGGTGCATCAAAATGGTTCTTATAAAAATGTTATGAAAATAATCTTCAAAGTATATTATTTATTACAGATGAGATATAGCAAAAGTAGTATGAAGTTTATGAAACTATTTCATTAAATTCTCAACACATTGTTCATTGACTGTCAAGTTGAGAAGTTTTAAACTAAAACAAAACTTCGAGTGAATGGATGAATAAAAATTATTAGACACAGAGAATAAACGAAAGAGACGATAATATTTTCAGTCATCTGAACTAAACTTGACGTCTTTTACCAACTTTATCAACGATACTCATGCTTATTAGATAACTTAGCTGTTATGCATCAAAAATAATTTTACTCATATATTTTTATTACAACATTTGGGTTTGTTATGTCTGGCTTTCTTCTCTCGTTTCTATAACTAACAGAAAGTAATTGACGAATTCGCATCCGATGAAAACAATCGCAGGCGTAACTGTTATAGCATAATGTTAATTTTTACCTCTGAAATTTTACAAAATGAATGTTATTAACCTTGGGTGATATCTTCTCCGGCATCACTGTCCATTTCACTCTCAACACTGACTGGACTCAATCTCTTCTCATCTTCTGTCTTCTCTTGCATTATTTTTTGGCCGGAAACTGTGTGGCTGAGCATTCTAGAAAGCCGAGGAAACCACGACGGCTCCGAGTAGCCCAGCAGAAAGGGAAAATTACCCACTCCGTTTTGATGCATGAAGGGCTGGTTGAAATAATATTTCATGCGATTCACGTCAACACATCTCTCTTCATCTTCCGAATTCCTCGAATCCGAGTGATTGTTCTCGATATCAATCTCGGGAGATTTTCTATCTGTGTTCCCTATAATCGAGTCAATGGAAAACGGTCTAGGGGTTCTCTTCTGGGTTTGAGTTTCTTTTATCCCTGCTTCCATATTTAAATTTCCACCTTCGTATACAGTTTGTAAAAATCACTTGTACAATGGCACTGTTAGTATAGAATACGTGGGTTTCGAATCGTGTCAAAAATAGTGTTGTGCGTGCGCTCGCTACGACCTCCGCACGATAAACTCGTGCTCGTGGAGAGTGCGCCGCGCCACGCCTCCCGGGGAGTGGGCAAGGTATCATTTCATTATATTAGCCCAAACACAGCGATCACACAACTGTCTGCCTTATTACTATCGCCGTAATACCTTTGTTGATATTCTCTTCGTCTTGGTTTCGAAACGGTCTTCGAACATGTGCTCGACTATGAAATTAGACCTTCTTGTTAGGTTCTTGAAGGTCCTTTATGCATTTCTACATATATTTTTGGATTTAGCAGAGTGAAATCGGTTTTAATGTTATAATAATAAAGTTTAGTTTTCTGATTTCTCAGGCAAATTTGTAACATTTTCCTGCTGTAACGCTAATGATTAGTGTTTTTTGAACCAAGAGAGAGCGAGAGGGCGAGTTGTTCGTGATTACTGCTGAAGAAAGACGGAGCTAAAGATATTTGTAGATACAGTGTAGGTACACTGGTAATTGGTGGTGATCAAAGTGTTTTGCCAGACTCAGCACTTTGTACAAATTTATTGTTTCGTGCTTCGTTTACCATCTTTCTTGCCAAATATCTTGAGAAACTTTCAGTTGGTAGGCCGCCTCGTTCGCTGTATAATCAGAGGTAATAAATTAACATTGCTCCGGACTATTAATGTTGTTGTGGTATTGCAATAACACTCACTGACAGTTTTTTTACTAATTTGTGAATAAGGAATGTGTTAAAAGGTCTGAACTTTCGCCTTAGTAACAAGTACTCCACAAATGTAAAAATAAAGTAGTAAATTGATAATTCCGTAACCTAAGTGAATAAAAAGATATATGGACCCATTTATTGCAATTCAGCATTGATATTTTACGAGGGGCATGCCAATAGAAGTTAGATACTCTTTTCTCATTGAATTGACACTGGCAAGCTATACACCATCTTATAGGCTGGTTTTTTTATTGACATATTTGAATATAGAACACACTTCTTTTATTTATTTTTTATTTGAATGAGCATCATTTTTCCGAGAATCTGGCGGGAATTCACTTGCAACAATGGAGCTCAGTCGACGTGATTTTCGCGCTATGGTTTATTATGACTTTAAAAAAGGTTTAAAGCCTCAAGAATGTTTTGAACTTTTGGCTTCTACTTTTGGTGAGTCTGCTTGTTACCGAACAACAGTATTCAATTGGTTTGCTGAATTTAAAAGAGGACGGGGATGTCTCGAAGATGAAGCGAAGACAGGACGGCCGCCAACCGCGGTCACGCAAGAAAACGTTCGTGCAGTCGAAAAACTTATTCGCGAAAACCGACGAATTACATATGTAGAGCTAGAGTGAGAACTAGGAATTGGATCAGCAGCAATGCAAACCATAATTGACAACCACCTTTCTCTCCGTAAAGTGGTTCGAGATGGGTGCAGCACAAACTTCCCGATGAGCAGAAAAACCGTCAGGTGTCATCGATAAATTCAACGGAGGCGAGAAAAAAAACGTAAGTATATGATATACTGAGTGGTGACGAAACATGGCTATATAACTATGATCCCGAATCAAAGCGACAGTCGACTGTTTGGTGCTTTGAAGATGAGCCAACTCCAACGAAATGTCGCCGTGCACGAAGCACACAGAAACAAATGGTCGCCTAGTTTTTCTGTAAATATGACCCATTGCTACTGTTGTACTAGAGAATGAAAGAACGGTGAACTCCGAATGATATGTGACAGTTTGTGCTCCAACAGTAATATCAGCTTGGTGTGACAAGCGACCGAAGTCAGGAATCCGGCACCTTCTCTGGCACCACGACAATGCGGCGCCGCACAAGTCTGCCAGAACATTAGACTTTTTCAACTCGAAAAATGTATCAATTCTCCCTCACCCGCCATATTCCTCTGACCTGGCAGCTTGTGATTTTTAGTTGTTTCCAAAAATCAAAGAAAAACTAAAGGGGAAGAGGTTTGAAAGCAAAGAAGATGCGCTGGTTGCCTATAATTTCGAGATTTCTGAGGTATCTAAAGAAGAGTGATCACAGGTATTTTCCAATTGGTTCAGACGTATGGAAAAGTGTATACGTGCTCAGGGTGAATACTTTGAAAAGATCGATACTTGTAATAAAGAATAAATTTTATAATTTTTGAGTATCTAGTTTCTTTTGGCATGCCCCTCGTGTTCATCAACAACCCATTCGTCAGTACAGGTTTTGTTTAATTTCTTGGGTTGCTCAGTGGGTAGTTATGTAATGTTTTTGTATTAGACACACTAATTTGTTTAGTTGAAAGAACTCCTTACGCAGATTGTCTCTTAAGTGAGGGGTAATCCATTGCTGTGAAAAATAATGAACACATGCATTTTTCTGTTTAATATCTTTGTTTCTTGTTTTATTCGCATACGTTTATTTGTATTTTTAAGCCTCACTCATTCACTCACACTTTCAAGTAATTTTTTTAAGCCATATGATATATTTCACATAATACATTGTCGTTTCTTCTTCACAAAAAACTTGTGAAATTAAGACAAATACAATTAAATTTTATACGTTTAGAAATTTCTGATGTTTGTTTTTAAAAACATTAACGTTTAATTCTCCTATTTTATTATAACATAAAATCATCAATATTTTCAGGCAAGTAAACTCTCCCTTGTAAACTATTCAGCGCATTTGGCTTCCGCTCTTGTCATTTGAGAGCAATTTGTTCCCCGCGCCCCTCTCCACTTAGCGACCCCCGGCTCGCCCTCCAGACGACCAAATGGATAGAGGCCATTCTGCAAACCGCTGTTATCTGTCGAACCAACATAACTTGGTCCTTCCATTGTACCAAGATCATTACTAATGCTGCTCGGAGACGGTTGATATTTCATCTGAGACATGAATTAGACAATTAATGAAGCTTATTATATTCATATTCAATGGACAATATAAGCTGATAGTTGAGGCACATTAAAAATATAGTTGGTATCTCGTAATGGTTGAAAATGTGTTGTTTGTACAAAATAAAACAAATTTTGTTTTATACCAAATCTATTTCACTAATTGTACTTATTAAATTCAGTGACGATGGACACAAATTGCACCGCAATTTGGTAATAAATCCGTAATTAGTAACTTATTTATAACTTCCTGATAAGTTGGCAGAGTTGGTGCTCAAAGTAGGCATACTTTTTGCCTAACCTTCATATACTTGTAAAAGTTAACAGTTAGTTATCTTAAGATAATGCCAATCTGTAATATTGTCACATGTATTGCTGTGTAGTGTCGGCTTGGAATAGCACTATCCAATTTCCTCCGGTGGGTGTACGTAAGAGGCGACTAGCGGTATGGGGGGTTTTAAGGGATTTTTAGGCGATGCGGTTTGAGACCCATCACCAACAACCTTTATCTCATCATCTTTTCCCCAATCAACTTTCCAAAAGTGGCTGAGGGATTTCTAATTTTTTAGCTCTGGCTAGCACTTCTAGGGATTTATAGCCGTGAGTATATGTATGTATGTTTTTATTAAATTAACTAGTGGATTGGCCCAGCTTCGCACGGGTAGCGTAGTTTTAAAAATATCTGAGGTTTCTTCAATCACTGCTCAACCTTTGTGAAATTTAGCGCAACTTATAGCACTCCTGAATAGTGAAGCTTTGTGATTGTGAAAGCGCTTTAATGAAAGGTTCAGTATCTCCGAAAATAATCCCATGCAAACAAACAAACAGAGTTACAAATTTTGCATACATCATACATATACTCACGGCTATCTTTTGCCCGAGCAACCATTACTAAAAAAATAATCCATATAGCACGATTCAGTATACACGTGCGACGACAGGACGCGATGGCTTATTTCATGTATAAGTTTGGTGTTTCTATACCGATTTCTATGATTATTTTTTTAATGAAAACTTTTAAAAATGAGAGATGAATGAGAGAACTATAAACGTAAGAGTAAACAAATTTAATCAGAATGCTCCGAACTGGTAAGCTATCAGGACTTAGACGTGTTATTGTGAGTCAACCATAAAAGATAGACATATGCTGTTCAGGGATATTTTTTAGACACTTTTATGTAAAATATTTCCGTCATATATGATTTCTATGTAACTTTAACCATTAAGGCTGCACACGCGACGGAAGCTTAAAAAATGGAGTAACTTTCCCCGTTTTCCCAAAGTTTCCCAAAATTCCCCTTCACTACTCTGCTGGAAAGTATACAAAAACCTGCCCAGGAGTATGAAGAATAATTCTACCAAGTTTCGTTAAAATCCGTCGAGTAGTTTTTGTTTCCATAAGGAACATACAAACCGACAGACAGACAGACGGACAGACAGACAGACAGACAGACAAAAATTTTACTGATTTCATTTTTGGCATCAGTATCGATCACTGATCACCCCCTGATAGTTATTTTGAAAATATATTTAATGTACAGAATTGACCTCTCTACAGATTTATTATAAGTATAGATAAATATTTTTTTACGAGAAGTAATTACTGTGTATGCCATTTAAAAATTAGGTTTGCAAGAAATAACCGCTAATAAATCATGTGGTTAGCATACAAAGATTTTGTTAGCAATAATTAAAATCAGGCTGCAATTCGTGTTCTGCAAATAATCATGACAATGGTCTGTAATTTAAACACAAACTGGTAGCGAGTTTTATTTTGTATCTGCAAAATAAACAGTCACTCCGCAGAATAATTACTTGGGCAGCAAGATTGTACATTAGGTCAGCGGAGAAAACATTTCTACACGCAACTTATTTGACTGTATAGCATATTTTAAATTTGGATGGCAATTTTTAATAATTGTTTTGCGTATTTATTGAAAAATCAGTTATAAAATAGCTACTAATTGTGAAGTTTTCGACGCACAGTGGGAAAATTTTAATAATTTCAAGAAACAAAATTTCAGTAAGTGGCTTGTCTCACTGCCAATTGAAAGAAAGGAATGAAGAGAGGGAAAATGTGACTGTCCAGCTTTTTTAATTTCTACGTATGTAAACACCTGATTGTCTTAGCAATCCGCTTAAAGCATGTGGTGACTCCAATTTCAGCAAAGAATATTCCCATAGGGGAAAAGAGGAAACGTGGCCGGCCTTCAAAGGCAAAACGAGCATTAATTATACAATAAATAAAAAAAAAGTTACTGTTTCTTGAATATAATAATTATAAAACTAAAACGGCTTCTTTATAATTACTTTAAAATATCTCTGCTACAATACTAAAAGTAACTTACCTACTTACTGAGAGAGAATGAATAAATCAATCATCAGTAAGTGATGCGCCCATTTAGTGCTTTTTAAGTATGATATTTATTTATTATATGCTAGACTAATTTAAGCGGCACTAAACTAATTTTTTTGCTTATTCTCTGAGTGCTTACCAAAATTAAATTAACTACAGGTCACTCATTGCAGCTTTGATATATACACAGCTGTACAAAAAAAAATACTGCTGTTCAGAATGATATATATTGCAGACTGATTTATTAATATTTGCTGAACACAAGTTGCTGTCCAACTATCAATTTTAGCTTACCAATTAAATATTTCTGCTCACAAATATGCCAATACTTTGCTAGCCGTTTAAATAACACCCTTTTTTTACTAGCTACTTATAGGATTATTTGACTAATTCTCAACATTTCTAGGCTTATTTAGTGACAAGGACGTTATTTTTGTAAATACTATATTTATTTTTAAATTTTCTCCCACACAACCACCCAAAATTAGGAGAAAAGTTTCTAGTTCTGAAAGCTCTGGCTACTCCTTTTTGGGATTTATAGCCGTGGGTTTGGGTAAATAAATAACGAAACAAAATCCATACAACAATTCCACGTAACTTAAAGAAATCATAGAATATGCTTACAGATTATCACACTATTACCGATCCAAACGCGCTAATCACAATATCTTTTAAACAGCGATTTATTGTAAAACAAGGGTTCTAAATATCGTGGTGTCAAATAATTATATCGACATCGATACAGTTGGCGCGAGGGTGTCTGCTCCCATGAGACGTTATAGCTGGGGTCGGTTCCGTCGGGACCCGGAGTGGGTGAAGACCACTTTGCGGTCACGCGGAATCATGACTAAGTTTATAAGCTTTTAATTTTGTTTGTTACTTAAATTGTTTGCCTCAAGGTGGCGGAGCACTGCCCTTTTCGAAGATAATGGTAAGTAAGGTATGGTAATGGTAAGTTTATTCTAAGGGTGTTAAGGGGGAGTATATATATTCCTACTATACTAGGCACATTAAATTTGGCGGTACCTAGTGGGACTTTAAGATGACGACGGAGAAGACTTTTTAATATTCCTCAGTCCCGGAAGAATTTGTTGATAGAGAGTCCAATTATTCGAGCGCAAATCGCACTTGGCAATATATCGGAAGAGGTGGATATATTTGCGTGTTCTTGGTGTGACTTCCAATGTGTTGCACTAAAGTATTTATATTATAATAAGGTGTAGAAATAAATAATAAGTTATAATAAGTATAATATCATGTGAAATGTAATCGCTTTAGGTATAACCTGTAAAGATTTTATTTTTTGTTAAATAAATAAATAAACTCAATAGAAAAGTCCTGGGTATCGAATAACGTAATGCCGTGTAGTGCCAGCTTAGAATGTCACTACCCCTTTCTAACCACGGGTGTCATAAGAGGCGACTAAAGGTATGGTGCTTTTTGGGATGGTTATGTGGCGGTGCGGTTGGAGACCCATCACCAACGATACTTTATTGCTGCCATCTTGTCCTGTATCTACCTCCAAATATGGCTGAGTAGTTTCTTTTTTAGCTCTGAAGCTCTAGTTACCCTTTTGTGGGATTTGTGGCCTTTTACGTATGTATGTATGAATCAGGAGTGATTGGCGCGCTAACTGGCCAGTAAGGAATCCCAAACCAATCTTTATTTCACATATTTTAATATTTTCCCTTTTTGATTGCTTAAAGACTAAGTGAATTAATTTTATTCAATTCAGTTATAATTTCATTTTGGTTATTGATTTTTGTGACTTAGTTCCACATTCCTGATTCCTTGGATTGTATGATTAAGTTAAGACGTAATATGAGTGATGAACTCTCAAGTAAAATAATTTATTGTCGTCACTTACACTTTCGTTTAAAATACAGTGTGCATCGGTATTCAATGCATTCGAGTGTTATCTTATTATTCACGTCTTGTTAAGCCTGTCTGGACTTCACATTCACTCGTTGGAATCTTTGCGTATTATTGAAGGTGCGGCTGGGTTTATGGAACATTATTATTAGCTGCGTAGTGTCAGCTAAGAATAGCACTACCCCTTTACTACCCGTTGGTGATCGTAAGAGGCGACGAAGGGTATAGGGGCTTCTTTAGTGATTTTTTGGAGACGTGGTTAGAGACCCATCACCAACGACACTTTTCTACCATCTTCTCCCCTATCGACTTCCAAATATGACTGAGGAGTTTCTAGCTCTGAAACTCTGGCTACCCCTTTTTGGGATAAGTGGCCGTGAGTATATGTATGTATGTATGTATGCATGTATGTATATGTATGTATTATGTGTATGTACACTTGCATCTCAAATTATCAGGACCGCCAAAGGAGCATCTTTTTGTTATCATTTTTTACCCTTATGGTTTGGCCTTGATTCGTCTTTTGTCATGATATGGGTATGCACCATTTTATTTTGCTGAATGATTGAAACTATAAAAAGCCTCAGTACCCTTAATTTCCTACTAGGTACGCCCAAGACAAGAAATGCGATAGTGCTATTTTAAGTTGACACTACACAGCTACTAGATAAAATTACAAATAATGCAATAAAACTACCTACTGCATGATTTCTGTCAAAATATTAAATTAATAACTTAATGCTGTATTGAGTTCATAAATCCCTTCCTATTTTAATTAGTGTTTCTTGTAACGCAATAGAGAACTGATTTGCTACAACGAAGTCGGTCCCCGCCATCATCACGACCCATTAGCGAACCCTACATAAATCCACAATAATAGAATAAACTTATTCATAACAAAGTTAATATCGCCATAAAATTAAATATTAAAATATACACGCTCTGTGAATGCGCTGTGCTCAACGGTCCGTCCAAATTGTGTTCCATAATCAAATTACATCCCTCTCTCTCACGCAGAGTTGCTAGTAGAGCGATAGACAGAGATGACGCTAGTATGATTGTTGCGTTGATGTTACTCATTCGGTAAGTAATGAGCGTCGTCACGCCCACCAATCACGGAGGGGGACGTTCATTGGACGCGTTTAATAGGGTTTGAAGATTTTAAGGATTTTTTTGAGAATGACAATTTGGATCCCAGTTTTATTAATTCTAAATTGTTGTGGAGATAAAAAATTAATTATATCTATTTATTTTTTATTTTATTTAGTATGTAGTAGTATGGTTTGGGCACATAGAGAGGATGGATGAAAGAAAAATGGTGAAAGAATACAATGAGCCAGTATGACTGATCAAGACAATAGAATACGACCACTGAGTACACATTAAGATCAAATAGAGAGAAAGTGTGTTCAAAAAGAGTGTTATCATGTTTTCGAAAAGTGAAGAGCAAAAGAGCATGTATGAATAGATAGATAGATGGATAAACATTTTATTTACGCTACTTAGACACACAAAGAATAAGATAGAATAGATTGATGAATGTAGCCAAAGCTCGAGATGTTTGTCGGAATCGTAAAAAAGGCGAACGATTGTCTCTGCCTACGTCATGTGAGCATATCATATGTAGGTTTTTATGTTGCGTAGTATATACCGTGTAGATAGAGAGCAAAGGCCAAACCTTACCAAATATGTGTTATCTTTCTGAGGCAAAGAAAATGCGATTTTCATATTAATATTTTGTCTAAGATTATAATTGAGATCGTGTTCCTATGATATGGTACAGGTGTAATGTAATGTACGTGTGGATGACCTATCCCGTCTATTTTGTTGATATTACTTTTAGGTATCACCATATTTTTCCATCACAACTTTAAATAATTGAATTTTCTCTATCATAAACGCCTCTTCGGATATACCTTTTAAACCTATCGACAAATATTCTAAACAGAACTGAAAAACTTGGTTACAAAATTACTTAAGGTATTTTTTACAACACTTAAAAATTCCATAATTTGCTACTTAGGTAGAAAAGTTCATCCTCTTATAATCGGTTAGTTTAGTACAAATAATTCAAAGGTAGAAAGAAAGTACACTCCCACCAAAAGTAGTTTTATACTAAAGTTGGCAAGACGAGACCATATGACTCGCACTGTCAAAAAGTCAAAAAAAGTTGTTAATTTTACCAGCCCTAACTCTAAAAGTTTACACCTTAGTAAATTCAAATTTTCTGTAATACAAAATATTTTGTAGTAACGAACAGCCGCGGCCACTTTTGAAAGATTATTGCAAAAAAAGTTGAAAAATAAAGGATGGTGCTATAATGCCCAACAAATACTTTAAAAGCCGAAGACCCTAATTCGCTTCATACGACACCCTTGGGCAGAAATGATATTGCTATTCTAACCCGACGCTACGGAGCCTTATAGTTTTCACTTTACCTCATATTTAATTAAAAGGTTTTCATAAAAGAATACAACTAACTGTCGCGCATACTAATTATCCTTTGTTTAGACTACCGCTTCTCCTTGCGTTCTCTGTACTTTTTGTTGACTGATTGTGACATTTAGTTTTATTAACATAACATAAACGTTCTCGCCGAATATCCCCGAAGGGGTTGGCAGAGATGCTAATACTTCTGAACATCACGTGACATTGTCACCTGGTGTTTAGTACCCAATTTTGCTTGGACGAAGAACGGATCCAGCACCCAAAAATGGTTGTGGGCATGTACGAGTAGACACTCAAAAATCTCTTGGCCATAGTGTTAGAACATCATATCAGGTTTAGCCTCAATAGACCGTAAAAGTGTAGGTCGTAGGTCAATTAGGGTTGTGAGCATGCCCATATGGCTGGATCCAACTTTGGCTTGGACAGTGTACTCAGGCAGACCTATTGCCATTTTGTACAACTACACTGTCAAATAAATGACTAACGCCCGATTTCTGAATTGAGTATTCGAGCTGAGAACGACTTAAGTATCGTTTTGTCTCATTCAGTTGTTAAGATTTAATGCGACAGAACGATACTTAAGTTGTTCTCAGCTGGAATACTCATATCAGAAATTGGTCGTAAGTCTATCTTAGCCATGTGGGTTTTCTCACAATGTTTTCCTTCAACTTTGACAACCATGATAAATTTACTACACATATGACTTTGGAAAAGACAAATTGATGTAGGGCCGCCCGGGATTTGAACACCCTCATCGTCTGCACGATAAGCGATGCTCTACCCACTGGGCAATCACGATTGTATGACGGTAAATCATAAATGTATTAATATGCGGTTAATACATACATACATACATACAAATACTCACGGCTATAAATCCCAGGAAGGGGTAGCCAGAGCTAAAGAATTAGAAATTCCTCAGCCACTTTTGGAAATTTGAGTGGGGAAAAGATAGTAAAAATAGAGGTTGTTGGTGATGGGTCTCCCAACTGCATCGCCTAAAAATCCCTTAATAGCCCCATACCGTTAGTCGCCTTTTACGTACACCCACCGGAAGAAATGGGGTAGTGCTGTTCTAAACCGACACTACACGGCAACCGACACGACACGCACGGCAGTTAATACTATAATAATTAATAAGAATATTATAATAACAGACATTATGAGGATTATAATAATTAGCACGATTCGTATCGAGCTCCTACATCGACTAGTGGTAACTGACACAACGTTTTAACTAAATTCTACTAACAGTTATTAATCCCAAAAAGTAGTTGCCATGGCTTCAGAAATAGGAATGTTTTAGCCGCTTTCGGGATCTTAATGGGGAAAAAATTGCAATATACAGGAGCCACATTGCCCAAATATTACTTAAAAAGCCCTAAATTTTATGCCGCCCCATACTACGTCCGCGACATAAAATGCGGTAGTGCTATTCTAAGACACATTTAAAAATGAGCCTGAGGACCTTTTTCATGAAAAGTAGAATTTAAAATATGGAGCAGGGTTTAAAAGGTTGATATTTATAATTTACGCAAAACAACTGTATAATTATGGCCCAAGAAATGTATAGTTTCTAACTGGTGTTTGGAAACGGAAAAACAATTTTAGGTGGATTCAACAATAACGAAATTTGACAAATATGTAATAAAACATCGACTCTTGATATTATTTGGGAAAATCATTTATAAATGTAGAGAATAAAATATAATTCGATATTTCTATAAGTATAAGTTATACCAGGTAAATTTGATAAAAAAAATTAAGCTGGTAAAAACTGAAAGGTAGTATCGGCTTAGAATAGTACTAACCAATTTCGTACCGTGATGGGTGTCGTATGGGGAGAGGCTTAGGATTTAAGGCTTACGCCCGATTTTTGAATTGAGTATTCCAGCTGAAAACAACTTAAGTATCGTTCTGTTGCATTGAAATCTTAACAACTAAATGAGACAAGACGTTACTTAAGTCGTTCTCAGCTTGAATACTCAATTCAGAAATCGAGCGTTGGTCTAGAGACCTAGCACTTGCTTTCGCTTTACGATACTTTTCCCACATAATTTCCAAAAGTGACACAGGAATTGGTTATTTTGAATGCCTGGCTCCTCTTTTTTTGGATCTATAGCTGTAATTTGTTATTTGTATTTAATCTTGAGAGTCTATAAGTAACATAATGCTAAGCATTCAAATTATGTTATTTTGTATCGACAGCGGTTGACTTTCCTAAAAATAAATAAATAAATATATGTTCCAAAATTCTATTATGAAACAAAATCTCCGCTCCCTTGCCACCAAACAAAACGCAGTTTCAAAGTTTCCCCCATCGCGTCACATCACTACGAGTGCACTTAAAACGCGGAACGAATGTAACCGTTTTGAAAATGGAACGTCGTATTTTGACGATTGTATATCATAACAGGGGCGGGACGGGGCAGCGGGGAGCATTTGATGCAGAAGTCAGAAACATTTACAAGATATATTTTAAACACTATTATATGTACTGCTGTTGGGTCATTGTCCAGGCGACAAGGATTTGATTCCCGAAGGGTTCGCTCTGTAATTTAATTTGTGAAATATCCCAACCTAAGTATTAAATAGGTTAAGACGATTTAGTGTTCCGGGGGCGTAAAGCCGTTGTTGCGACTACTTTCATGACAGTAGTCATTAAAGTCTACCAACTCACACTAGAACAGCGTAGCGTGGTGACTATTTAAATAAGGTGAAGATAAAAAAAGTATGAGAATATCATTCAACTCATTGCCTATCATCACTTTAGATGCTGTTATTTAACTTAAGTTAAAAGAAAATACATGAGTCATGTGGTATTTCATATTATGTCTTTGAATGCTCCTTAGATAAGATTCAGTATAATAATGAAGAGCACACTAACACCCTGCAAAATTACTATGGTTGATGTGGTGCAATTTACGTTATTTCAGGCAAGTCCAATCCATTGGAGACACCATATTATAAATCAGCCTCATTCTCGTTGACCTATCAGTAAAGATCTGGTTGAATCATCATGATTTTGCTGAATTCCGACACAAGTTAGTCATAAAATGGGGTAACCAATCTTCAGAACGAAATTTTAAGTAGTCACATTTATTTTTAGAATATCCATATTCATATAAATATGACGAAATAAAAGATGATGGTGACGGGAGTCGAGTATCACTTACATATCATCATCTGTGATGAGTAGTATGATTTTGTACTAATGTTACAAAGCTGTGTTAAGCGGTGTAGTGTCGGCTTACAATAACACTACCCCATTTCTTCCGGTAAGTTTTCGTAAGAGGCGTTTTGGGGCTTTTAAATTTATTTTTGGGCGATCTGGTAAGAGACCCATCATCAAAACCTAGGAAAGGAAAATATTGTGAAACCATCACAATATTTTCCTTAGTCAACTTCCAAAAGTTGCTGCGGAATTTCTTGTTCTGAAACTCTAGTTACCCCTTCTAGGGATTTATAGCCGTGAGTATAATTATGTAATGTTACAAACGCTCTATATGACATTATGCTTTGGGTTGGCGGTGGCATAGTGGTGTTTGAGTGGGTGTGTCGGTGTGTCAAATCAGTCAACGGTGTCCCGATCTAATTAATGTTGACGTGAGGGCTTCATTAGCCAAGTGCTGAAAACTGATTAAAAGCTGTTTTAATGTAGTTACAATGTTTTTTGTGTAATTTTATTAATACAGGTTCCTCCAGTTTTGTAGAAATACTCGTGCTAATTTACATGTATAAAGGGTCATAGAGAGCTTCAAAGTTACTGAGCAACATCTATTATTTATGAACAAAAGATTTTTTACAAAAAATAGGGTTACAATAAATGATTTATATTTAGTTAATACGGCTGTGAAGTTCTAGCTTAGAATAGCACTACACCCCACGCTTAGGGTATTGGAGCTTTATCAGAGATTGTTGGGTCGGTGGAGACCCATCACCAACAACCTTTATTTTTACAATATGTTCTGCACTCTACTTCCAAAAGTAAGAGTAGGTACCTGAGGAATTTCTTATTCTGAAGATCTGACTACCTCTTCTAGGAATTTATAACCGTGAGTATATGATTGTGTGTATGATACCTAATACATATTAGAAAAAAAATCATTTTTCTTCTAGTTGAACGCATAAAACTTATTCCACCGCCCGTCATACAAAACGATACGCCACGCATATCGCTCGTTGTCAAGATGACAGCTCAGCGGAAGGGGTGTGGTTTCCGGCCACGTTCCGTTTTACTCAAACATATTACCAACTCTAGTGCGTTACGCTCCATTAGGGATTTCATTGCGCTGAGTTTCATTTATAGTACTTGGGACATTAAAGTACGATCCTGAATAAAACATATCAAAGCAACTGCACCCCAACTTCACATCAACTTCTTTGGAGTATTTATATTGCGATATAGTATTTGTTTTTACAACCACAATTGATACTAAAAGGAACAATAAAAGCGGTGACTATTAATTATATATTATATGCATATATGCTCACCTCACGGCTATAAATCCCGACAAGAGGTAGCGGGAGCTTTCGAAGTTAAGTGGGGCTATATTTATTAATATGGATTGTTGGTCAGCGGTCTAACCGACAGCCATAATAGAAAGAATAGACAACCGTAGGAAGAAATGGGTTAGTGCTATTCTAAGCGGACTACACAGCATCGTTGACGACCGCCAATCCGAAGAATCACTCTCATTAGTGCCTATAACAAAAGGGTTATTTTTTGTTACTTAGCTGTAAGTCTTTTTTGTGATCACTTGCTAGCCAGAAATCAATCTGAAATCAATTTGCAAAACGTTTTTAATATTTTTATTATTGATAATAGGGAATTACATATTAAGTTACTCATACTTTTATTGAAGTACCATTTTAATTTCGTGGCACCATACATACATACATACGTATAGACACGGCCATAAATCCCAAAAAGGGTAGCCAGAGCTTCAGAGCTAGACACTCCTCAGCCACATTTGGAAGTTAATTGGGGAGAAGATGGTAAAAGTAAAGTACAAACGGGCACCATTAATAAATAAACGACAATGACGTTTTATCTGCGTAGGCTAGGCTTAGAATAGCACTACCCCATTTTTTATTATTTTATTGAGAGGGATTGGTTGCGGTTGTCCCTGTGGTCTTAGCGGCGTAATCATGAGTTTATTATGTGTGCCGGGCCGTGAAAGCCGCCCTGGCGAGGCAGAGATGTTCAATCCGAGAATTTGAAAGAAGAACTACACCGTTTTTCTAGTGGGTGTTTGTAAAAAATGACAAAGGACATTTTTTTTATTGATCTACAAAACCAAGTACAAAATTAGGAAAGTAACAATATTGACGACATGTTTTTCTTTTGCACTCTACTTGATGTAGATACTGCATGCTCGTTAATACATTGGGCATTGAGGCTTTTAAGTAATTTTCGGGCAATGCGGTTGGAGACCCATCACCAACAATCTTTATTTTACAATCCGTTTCCCACTCAACTGCCGTATCTGGCTGAGAATATTCTTAATTTGCAACTCTTGCTATTCCTATTTTAATATGGATTTTTAACCGTGGGTTTGCCTGTATATTCTTTCGTAAGATTTGTCCCAGCGCACTACGCGATTGTTTTATGACAATAAATGACACATCAAAATAAGCACACTACAACACAATAATACGGAGTTCCGCTAGAATGCAATATTATGTTCAACCATAATGATCGAGTGCTAGTTGCTGACAATATTTTTTGTTTAAATAAACTATAATGAATGGCAACACGCGATGACCCTCCACTCAACATACAAATTACCGAGCCAGACAAATAAAGCAGACATTGTAATTTGATGCGATTATCAAATAAATATTGATCGATAACCGGTGTTTACTTTGCAGTTACCATTATTTCAATAACTCGCCAAGTGACATCACATACTTACATTTTTAATGCCGCGTAACCCCGAAGTAGTGGCAGAGATACTAATTCTTGAAACTCAAGTGACACCTTCATTGCCACCTTTTGTGACATTACCACTATTTACCCAGGTAAGTCACAGTAAGTACTCAGTCTAAACTAAGTATGCTCTGTAGTGAGGTAAAAGGTAGCAGAGAAGGCTGGCCGTATCACAATAATGTTCAACCGTTTCTTATAATAATGCTACTTGAAAAATACTTATCTTTTAGCAACGTAAAAATAATGTTACCTATTTTACTATCTATCACATCACACATCTTATTGAGATTATCGAAATGGTCGTACGGACAAAACAATGAAAACCCATTTACTCGCAGATATATGCCCAATTTACTTTGTAATAATCACTGTGGTTCTATTTATAAATTCATATGCGGCATTAACGATTTTTGGCACGAAGTATATTAAAAGTAACAATCTGTGGTATTCAATTTGACTATGGATTAGACGCAAAAAATATATAATTTATTTTCTATTAATACTTAATGTACCTACTTTTGTTTTCTTTACCTTTGGAAGTAGTTAAAGTTTAAGGGAAAATAAACCGTAAATAAAAGATGTTATTAAAGGAAAGAAAAATTTCGACACTGGCGGGGTTCGAACCCGCGACCTTCGGGTATACGCCCCCGTCGCTCTGCCAACTGAGCTACAGTGTCAGTTGGCATCCAGCGCGAAATTTCTCTATCCTTTGTTTCTTTTTTTTACACGTTTAAGTAGTGTTTGCGTTTCCTACCTCCGAATTTTAACTAATTCGGACGGCCACTTGTCTACCTTTTCAGATAGAATGCAAATGTTGGAAACGCCTAACTATCACATAATTTAATGTTTTTTGACATGAATTCCTCATGTGGGGATTATTACTCATAAATAAAAGATGTTATTAAAGGAAAGAAAAATTTCGACACTGGCGGGGTTCGAACCCCGCCAGTGTCGAAATTTTTCTTTCCTTTAATAACATCTTTTATTTATGAGTAATAATCCCCACATGAGGAATTCATGTCAAAAAACATTAAATTAAAATAAACCATAAACACATTTATTTTCGGTGATCTAACTACATGCCAAAATTATGCTTTAAATTATCATGCTGTTATCTTTATGCCAAATTTATGTGATTACTAGTCCTAGAAACGATACTCCAAGTGAAACTATAACGAAAGTCGTTATTCTAGTTAATATAGACCCACCATGAAGGGATCCTTTATTACGATTCTGTTCTTTCCGTATGAGCTTAAAGCAATAATCAGATAAAACTTAAAGTTATTTCAATGAGCACATGATCTGATTTTTCAACTTTCTTTTTGTGATTTCTTTCTCGCCACCTTTCTATTTTCATCTATTTCATTCATCACCACCCTTAAATAGACTTTACAGACATAATTTTTTTGAGATAAAATAATAAGTTTTTTTTTATTATTTTTCTTTTTCATACCTCTTCAATCATTATTAAAGACAGAGTAAAGTATGATAATGCCTATGCACGTCGAAAACGTCATTCAAAATGGAATAGACTTTAATACTAGACAACTAGACTAAAAAAAATCGGAATTTACAGTACCATAAATATCATGCACCTTCTACTTAATGTTACAAATCGTTTCGATTAAAAAACACTCATAACTTAATTAGTAGTTTTGTTTGCGTGCTTGCACTTTGTGGGGACGATTTGGAATTATTGTTCCAAAATATTGGGGTTCTCGAACTTTGCTTTGTACAATTCATTAGTATTGTTCAGTGCACTATTATTACTAATCGATTTGACCGATTCCAATTTAAATAAGACGTATCAAAGACACATTATTGTGATTTTGCCCTATTGAGCACGTTTTTTATTTGCAATGTACTCCGAGGTCGTCCACTATTATTATTACCTTCAAAATGGGTCTATGAATCTCTTTGAACAGCTTTCAACCATTTACTTATTATCTATCCTCTCTATGTACCCAAACCATCATCTTTACTTTTCACCTACTTCTTCCTCTTTAATTTAAAATAATTATTTTTTTTAAAAACTGCATCGTTAATCGATGAAATGAGGCCATAATACGAATTATACTAGTAAGCTTTCAACCCACAACTTCATCTGCCTAGATGTGATGCGGCGTGAGTTTTCATGACTTTTTATTATTTTTGAATAATACTCGTAATAATAACCGAAAATTTTATTTGAAGCTAGTTCGCGAACATGAGTGTAGTCAACTTTGTTGTCGGCATGGTTTATGTATTTTCAAGTATTTTAATGCTTTTTTATAAAAGAGTCGCACAATTTTGACGTGGGAGCAATATTCTGTATAATTTTGTATGGAACTGTGTATCTACTGTAGTATTTGATCGTAGTATATAATTTTTAATAGGATTTGCAAATTAGATATTTCGTTTATTCCCGTCTAGTAAATTAAAACCGTAATATTTCATTTACTTGACCCAACCTACTATCTTAGGCACTCACACACCAATTAATATATTTTTAGGTCAAGTAATTTATTTATTTAAAGCCAACCAACAGTTCAAGAACAGAAATATCACATAAATAAAAACAGGTATATACAGCTGGTCCTTAAACCAATTACAGGTCAGCACATGAAATACAATTTTGATAATTACACATATTAAATTTGAGTGAATTTTTAAAAAATAGAAATTACAAAGTAAGTTAGTTATAAATAACATTAATTTATATATAATAGTTCATAATTGTAATACAACAAAAAATTTATTTACACATTTAACTATATATACAGTTTAAAAAAAATATGTATTATAATATATGAAAAACCTAACCTACATTAAATTATATAAAAAATGCTCTCGAAATCGCTGCCGCCTGGTGGCAGGGTTCCGAGAAGGCTGGCTGCATTACCCCTTTGAATCGCTAAACAAATTCTTTGAGCGAAGAATGCGCCAGCCCTTGGATCCCCGCATTTCTCGATCAGGCGCGTCGAAATTTCTTTGAAAAAACGATGCGCATCTGGGCCCCATGGACCGAGAGTCTCTACAGCAAAAGCTGAGAAGTAATGCTCTTCAGCTAAATAGCTGTATTTGCGCCTCTTCAGACCCTCAGCTTCAGTTGCCGCAGTGCCAGCTTTAGATGCAGACCCCGACAAATGAGACGGCGCTAGTGTGTCGACGCAGGTAGCGTCCCACACTAGCGTCCTCCCATTCTTCCATGGAATCAATGACATTCCGTCTGGTCTCTTACCATCGTCCCGCAGCAAACCTGATGGCTCCAGGATTGCTGGTATGTTGACAGTGGTAAGGGCCCGTCTGATAATATCATTGATTGCAGCATGGCGAGGTATGCGACCAGCACTACGACGACATGATAATCCATGGTGCCCTAACTGATCGACAAATACTCCACAGCGGCAGCGATGTCTTTCATTTATTTTGGTGCCCAATCGCAGACCCATAGCTAGAGAAAAGGAGCCTCTGTCTAGCAATGTGCCGAGGTTGCTCGATGGTAATGCTCTCAACCAGTGCCCAGAATCTGGCTCACAGCAAGCCAAGAGACGCGCCCGCTCCGCCAAGTCAAGAGCTGAACTAAGAAGATTTGCTTGAACTTGACAGCAGAGGGGCTCGTCCCATAGCCTCTGAGATGCAAGATTAATGGGAACATTGACAGTAGGACCAACTATATCCATCCAAACTTTCCTAGCATCTGTGAGATCGATGATCTCTGCCGAACTTAAAGCTTTACTAATGATGCTTAAGAAAAGATTGTCATTGGCAAAACCAGATGACAGGAAAGCTGGTAAGGCTATACTTGAAACGCTGCGGATGCCAATACCACCGTACCGTATTGGGAGCGTGGCTTGTGTCCAGCAGCGTTCATTTAAGGAAATGTTGAGAATTTTGATCAAAGTGTTTTTAATCACGTTGTCTATGTCCGAAAGGACTGAGATTTGCCTCCATAAACCAGAACATCTCAGTACATAAGTAAATTTTGGAACAAACAAACAATACTTTATTATTGTATATGCTACATGGGGGTTAAGTTGTGCCAATAAAGAAGATGATTCCTCAAATTTAGAAATTTTTTCTGCTATAAATTTTGGAATAGAATCATCCAGAACTGGGGCACCTAAGAGGCGAAGCGAAGCCGAATTTAAAATGTTGATACCTGGGGCTAATGAATTGAATTTTGATTGTATTTCTGTAACAGTTTCTTTGTTTAAATCGGGGCCAAAATACAGTTCACATTTTTCATAATTCAAATCTAGACCAATTTTTTTGAATTCTTCTATTATTGTTATAACATTAATTTTAAATTGAAATGAAAGAATATTAATCTGTGAAATCGATATTTAAATTAAATTATTAGGCATGACGATTGAAACTTAAATAAAATAATAACTCACAAAAACGATAATAAATAAAAATAAATTAAGTTAAGGAATTGTAATTAAATTTAATGTCAGATTGGGTAAGCAGAGTAACCTACAATAAAATAAAATAAAAAATATATATTAAAATACTAAAACTAAAGAACTAATTGATAATAATGTGAAGTGAAGTTAAAATATAATTTAAATATACAATAAATATGTTGGATCAATTAATTGTGTAAGTATTATTTAACAAAGTAATTACACCATAAAACAAATTAAAAAATGCGACCTATCAATGAGGCAATATAGAAAAGTGAGAACCTATACCGCCTTTCCGAGGATTTTGCCCTTGAACAATTCCACACTATCATTGAATATATCTAGTTGATGTGATTTATTCAAAAAATTATAAGTTTGCATCAGCCTATAAAGTGGTTAATTTTGACCAACATTCGTTTTGCATTTTGGGACAGTAAATGTGTCTGCGCAAACTCTACATGCGTGCAATCGTGGTACGTTAAAATTGATCTTTTCCAACAGTTCAGGGCAGTTTATTTTGCTATGTATCATTTTGTAGAGAAAACACAGATCAAGCATTTTTCTAGGGCCACGGAGAGATGTCATATTGAAATGTTTAGCCGTTCTTGATATGAACACCTATGACTAATCTCTAATGACATTCATATCTTTATATTCCCTTTGTTCCCAATCCTGTAAGAAATTCGACAAATCCTTAGTGCTCGCAAACGCAAGCCAATAAAGTCACATACCAGTTTTCAATTTCTTAAGTCTAGTAGTAACAGTCATACCTAGATTGCTTCATTCACGTTACTGTGGAAAGTTCACGAAAACTATTTTGTATAGTTAGTTTAATTTTAATAATATTTCATTCAATAAAGGTACATACAATACAATAAAATTTACAGTTTTTGTACCCTTAAGATCAATATTTGAGACGCAACTAACAATCTCCATACACTAATGATTCCACGATTAAACATACATTGAAGATCGCACAAACGTGTGAGATATCTAATTATAAAACAAAGCCAAATAAAGAATGGTACATCGCCACCACGCAACAACGATTTCCGACAGTCAACAAATCACTTTAAAAGGAAAAGCATAAAAACAAACGGAGACACAGCAAGCCAGCCAACTTGTTGAGAATTCAAATTAAAATACCTCGCGTGTAACGCGCGTTAAAATTATCAATTCACTACTCAGTTAATACTTTGAATCTAATTTAGAGGCAAATAACAATTAACAAAGTCATCAATGCCTAACGAGCTTCAGGCGTTTTGTTCGGTGATACGAGCTGTCAACTTGATGTATTCAAATGGGCGGGATTTTTGACATCTTTTTAGGCGGGAAAGTGATGATGCGTCTCAGTCTTCAGTCGGCGACTGCGGTGCGACATGTGGACATACCTACATGTCGTCCGTCCGCATTGAACACTGAACAGTTATGGGATGGGACGTAATGGGAACCTACTAAACTACTCTACATAGTTGTAGTTTCCAGACATTAATCATTACATTATACACTTAAGTGGTCGAGAATTACATTTTAAATAAGGTACTTTATATACTTTACCTAGTTTTAGGTTTATGTGAATGATGAAGGTCAAGGATGGAGGAGGCCCAGGACCGAAAAATATCCAGGGTCCGGTGACCCTGACTTTTGAATGCTTATTTTGTTATCAATATTAGAAAACTGTAGAGCTGAATTATTCAATATTTTTGTACTCTACATCTCTACATTTTAAATCTGATCCAAGGTGAAACATTATCGTTTTAATGCAATTATCAATCTCTTAGTAGTCACTCACCGAGATGTAGTTTGACTTGACTAGCTTAGAATCATAAGCTCACATTATTTGTTTAGTGTGAATTAGTTTTTGAAAGTTTACTTTCCGTTTTTATCATGAACATAGGAGTTTTAAATCAGTACGTAGACGTCCAATGTTAGTTATAGGCCTGCCTAAAACATTCCACAACGGATGATATTCTTACACCTAGACCGCAAAAGTAAGATTTTTGGTACATATAATACACAACAAAAAATTGGTGTATACTTTTCCAAGGCAACTCACACTACAATTAACAGTAGGGGTGGATTCTGAAGAGATATAATTGTTCTCGTAGACTTAACCTCACCGACTGTGTATTGCTTTATGCAAATATTTCGATGCTTAAACGTATGTAACAAGCGTAAAACACAGTTTGTATGTAAGCATACGATGATAGCCGAGATGCAGCTGTCAAACGTTCGGCCATTTATAGACAGGAGTCGGAGCGAAGGCGCGAAGCCGTTGCAGTATTTCGCGGCCCATTTCATTTTTACGGCCTCTCTTCTGACTCAAATTGTATTCCCAGCGCAAGTGAGCGCGCCATTCAAACCAAATTAAATTTTGTTAAGTGACTGTGACTGCGTTTGGTTTTGTTCTAATTTGCTTGTCATCTCTAGCGGATATTGATCTTTGTGTGTTTTATTTATTGCTGTAGCTGCATGCTTTTGTGCAAAATACTTTTGTACTTAAGTGTATAATTTGCTTATTGTAGATATGTTAAGACATCGCGAATGTTTGGAAGTTTAATGTACCGCATACCCGCAAAAAAATCCAAAGCAGAGAAATCAGCAGCTTAATGTCATTCTGATAGATATTAGGAGCATGCGGAACATACCAGCAATGAACCCATGTGACGTGTCTACTTATAGTCTGTAAGTTGTAAGTGTATAGCTGGGTAATGTTGGTTTAGAATAGTACTGACCCATTTCTTCACGTAAGTATAGTATTATGTTCGTTTGTTTTACAAACGTCTCGAAGAACGAGCCAGTTAACGTAAGCTTCCTTTTCAGCTTTTCTCACCAATATCCACAATGTCTTGTCCCCATAGTGCCGATGTTTGTGATTACGTAAACATACATTGAATTTTTTAAACTGGTTCAGGGTACCTTCCTAGTTCACCGGACAGCTTATTCACGTAATAAGGGGTGACCCTATTGCCCTTTCGTATAGTTACATTGCCTCATGACATGAATAACATCACTGTTAACCTAGATAAACAAACTAACAACACATATGTAATGAAAGCAAATTGGTGTTAGTCTGAAAGAGTATTACCACCCTTATCTGCATCGTAGGCATTATTAACATTATTTGTGCTCTTCCCATTATAATACGAAGGTCTTTAGATTATCTAAAAACAAAACTATTTATTCATTTATTTTGAGGGAAGTAAACAGCTGTCGATACAAAATAACATTATTTGAAAGCTTAGCATTAACTTACTTATAATTATAGTAATGATAACGTGAATAAACACTTTTAGCATAAATACATAAAGTATTCCTTAAGAATAGTCTGCTTAAGCACTTAAGTTTGTTGGGAAACACTTGTCTTTGTTTTTAAACAGCTCGGTGAGGTAGTTTAGATAACAGAACCTGATGAATAAAAAAACTTACCAGCACAGATTCTATAATACTAGTACCAGGGAAGTTGCAAAGATTATTTAACCGGATTGACATCGCAGTTGGACTTTTCAAGTTAGGTCGGAATCGAGATCGGAGTTGGTGGTTATGTTCGAGGGCTATGTATTAATTGTAGTATTGATTAATCTAAATACGAGTAAGTAAAATATACACATCTCCATATTATGAATTGTTATCTGATAAAAACCTGCGATTTCAAGCGTCAGTTTATCGAAGGTTCCGAATTTCCAGGGTTGGGGTACAAACATTATAAAAATAAATATAACATGGTAAAAAGGCTAACTGAATTAAGGAAAAAAACTCAACAGGGTAAATTTCTAAGTGAGGGGGGTCTGATGAGGGACCCTAAGCGCTTTCCCATTTTAAAGTTTTAATGATAACTTCCAGGGATACGCTAGCATACATAAATGACATAATATTCTAAGTGCCAAAGATATCCTACACACAGCTAAAATCTTTCGAAAGAAACTGTAAAAAGTCGTTTTTTTTGGGTTAGCACTATATTATAGTAACCTTTATATTTTAGTTTTCTAACGAGATAGAGCTTCCGTCATAAATTGGAAAGCCAGTTGAGAAGGTTTTTGAGAGGAACCTTTGGATTCCACTCGTAGCGTTTTGTGATTGTACACTTTTGTGATGATTATGATGTTTGAGTTGGTGTAAAGGTTTGTTAGTTATCCGGTTGTAAAAGCTCGCTTGTCATTACCCACCACTATATAAAGCGCAATACGAGGGGGCATGACAATAGAAGTTAGATACTCTTTTCTCATTAAATTGACACTGGCAAGCTACACACCATCTTATAGGCTGGTTTTTTATTGACACATTTGAATATAGAACACACTTCTATTATTTATTTTTTATTTGAATGAGCATCATTTTCCCGGGAATTCACTTGCAACAATGGAGCTCAGTCGATGTGATTTTCGCGCTATGATTTATTATGACTTTAAAAAAGGTTTAAAGCCTCAAGAATGTTTTGAACTTTTAGCTTTTACTTTTGGTTTGCTGAATTTAAAAGAGGACGGGGATGTCTCGAAGATGAAGCGAAGACAGGACGGCCGCCAACCGCGGTCACGCAAGAAAACGTTCGTGCAGTCGAAAAACTTATTCGCGAAAACCGACGAATTACATATGTAGAGCTAGAGCGAGAACTAGCAATGGGATCAGCAGCAATGCAAACCATAATTCACGATCACCTTTCTCTCCGTAAACGCTGTTCGAGATGGGTGCCGTACAAAGTTGCCGATGAGCAGAAAGACAACATTAGAATCATCAACATCAAAGAAAAACTAAAGGGGAAGAGGTTTGAAAGCAAAGAAGATGCGCTGGTTGCCTATGATTTCGAGATTTCTGAGGTATCTAAAGAAGAGTGGTCACAGGTATTTTCCAATTGGTTCAGACGTATGGAAAAGTGTATACGTGCTCAGGGTGAATACTTTGAAAAGATCGATACTTGTAATAAAGAATAAATTTTATAATTTTTGAGTAACTAGTTTCTTTTGGCATGCCCCTCGTATACACTGAGCCTGCCGGGCCCCCGACATATGTCGATACGACTTTTTTTTGGCGTACTAGTTTTCATACATAGGTTAATATTAATTCTTTAACACAGGCCGCCGGGTTGTATTGCCGAGTAATGTCGGCAGCCCGGCGGGCTGTGTGTGTAATGCGCTTTAAATACAGCTTTCTGTTATCTGAGCTGGATTGATAAGATTATAGCGACATCTTGTAGTGAGTAGCAGAACCATATTATCTATTTTCTATTTGGCATGACATAGACAATAAAATATATACCATACACAAAAAAATACTAGATAAAGGAATTTACGGTGCAGTAGGCGGATTGCGAGTTTTATCGAAAGGTTTACTTTACGCCGTAGTAAAATAACGCTATTCTTAGCATCAGGAGTAAGAGAGACAGAAATATACATTGCTTTCATTCTGATGTTTGGAACTCGATTATTCTGATCAAAAACGAAATTTCGAAATAACAATCTGCCTAATCTAATAAATATCTTCATGTTCTAAATACACAATAAATTGTTTACTTCTTTGACTAAGAAAAACGGTTTTACATTGATTTGATTACTTACGTTAAGACTTACTTCATTGCTGATACTAACATCGTTCATCCTGCTAAATCTTCCTCACTTTCAGAACATTTACACATTTTTTTTTTGTTTAACGGTGGGGAAATCCTCATAGGATCCCCCGTCGCTCTCTCGAGCGACGGGGGTATGTCGGACTTTTACCGACTAAAACCCCACCGGTTCGGTGCTGCTGGCCCTGCGGCCTGTGCGGCGTCACCATAACTTGTGTGCCGGGCGGCTGAAGGCCGCCCTGGCGAGGCAAAGGAGTGTACCTAAGCTAAGTCGGATAGGAACATTTACACATATTCCCATTAAGTTTTTTATAGGTCACCGCCTTCATAATATACATAAATACATATACTCACGCCATTAGTGACCATTGGGGTAGACAGAGACTATATGGACTCCTGCCATTTTTAACACGCTCTCAATTTGGTCCCAGTTTTGCATTTAATTATGAATATACCCATTCTTATTCCATAATCAGGTATCTCTGTCAAACAGTCACCCATGAACAGTTTGAAGAGCCACGGAGAAGCTACACATCCCCTAGAGATTTCGAACCAGTCAATGTTATCCTCGTTTACTCTTACACATGCTTTCATAACATTGCTAATTAACACTTTGTACAAGCCTAAATATTAAGAAGCTAAAACCTAGTATGACGCTTATATCCATCATTATAACATTTAGAAAACTCTTATTCATCGTTTGTGCCCACAGAATGCACATATTTTTGTAACTTTGTCTTTATTCTTAGTATTCGTACATATCCATAGGATAGGATGATATTTAGTTTTTAAAGGATCACATACATTATTATGTGACTGTTTTTTAAAGTGACTCTATATATATATATATATATACGAAGTACAAGATAGATAAGAAGAAGTAGAGAAGAGGAAAATATATTTTGCAGTGGGCAACTCAGTAACTGTCAAAATTTCCAGTGTCATATGTTGTGATTACCCATATTTTGATCAATTCGATTTCTGTTTGAGGAACAAAGAGCCGGTCTCCATTTTCCTATAGTTCGATATTAAGTCTTGTAAAGACTATTTCACCATGCGTTGGTTCGATGGGACCATCACTGAAGCTATCAATTTATCCAAGCAGCAAGATGCCATAATGGTAGTGTTTGTGGAAGGTAGAGTATATTTTACATATTTTACCTTTTATTGCCACGTTTCTTAAACTAAAGAAATAAACATTTGCAAACTTACACTTAGTTCTTTTATATTTACTTAATCATATACTAACAGTTTCTAAGTAGTTTCTATAATCAATAAACTGCTTGACCCAAATGACTAGACAAAATATTAT
This sequence comes from Bedellia somnulentella, assembly GCA_963576735.1. Taxonomy (NCBI): domain Eukaryota; kingdom Metazoa; phylum Arthropoda; class Insecta; order Lepidoptera; family Bedelliidae; genus Bedellia; species Bedellia somnulentella. The sequence continues at coordinate 11,025,805 of OY755170.1, forward strand.
TTTCTCTACGTGTAATCCAACTGTATAAACTAAAAATAATAATAGTGCAAATCATTGCAGTTCCCTCAAAATAATTAACTTTTTATTCATACATATTATAAGTGAAAAATCAGAAAATAATCATATTCAATGGTAGTACTCTACCATACATAAATACAAAAGTAGAGTCAGAATTCATGGAAAGCTAGATCATTTCATGTATTAGTTTTTTTAAGTAGAAACTATTTCACAGCTAATTGATGAAATTTGTTCTGAAATAGTTAAGTATACTATTACTTCTTGTTATATTGTAAAACATATTTTAATAAAAATTTTTTAATTTCAATCTTTAAGCAGAAAATTATTGGTAGTGTTAGAAAGTTTCCCTCTGCCTATCTCTGATCATAAGAATAGATAATTATAATTATAATTAGATAATTTCTTCATCATATAGCTCAAGTCATATCAAATAAGATTCTGAGACTCAAATTTATTACAACTCTACGTAACATAGTTTGGGTAGTGAAGGCCAATGTGGCAGGCAGCAGAGATATAAATAATTTATTGCCAAAATACTTTTCATGTTGTACATACATATGTACATATACTAATGCCATTAGTTCCCATTGGGGGGTAGAGACTATCAATTGCCATTTTGTACAATCCTGTTAAACCTCTCTAGCTTCATTCTCATTCTTTTATTCTTCATACTTCTGACCTTTTTGAGTACACCTGTTTGGTCCAAATGTGTCCTCTCAGGTCATCCTCTACTAACATAACTATCCACATTGGCTCTATAAATCTCTTTTACCAATTTCTCGCCTCCATGTTCCATTTGCTCTATGTGCCCAAACCATCTTATAAATCCTTTTTCTATCTTTTCTACAATATTTCTCACTTCACAAAACCAAACATCACATAATTTTCTGACAGACCTTATCTCTACTACATTGACTCTACTTCATATACTCTTCACACACTGTTTTCCAAACATTATATTTATAATATCTATATAATGGATTGCTTGAAATATAATTTCTTATGAAATCGGCATTTCAGAGTAGCCATACATATGTACACAAATTATTTGTTTAGTTTTGGTACTGAAACATTAAAATATAGGCGTCTAAAAAAATATTATTTTATTTTTAGACGCCTGTATTTTATTTTATTTAATAATCTTTAAGTAAATATAATTATTTCCATTACTTTACTTGGTTAAATTGACTGAAATGTAAATAAATGATAAAAGTGATCTACCCTTTTTCCTTGTTCGGTCCTTCACGGTAAATTCCTCATATAATAATAAATATATTTCATTGTAGCAACATAGCCTAGCCCACTTGCGGGTATTCCTTTATCTTATTCCAAGCTTGGAATGGTTATGTGTGACTCAATTCAATTTGCATACAGTATATTCCACGTTATGTCAATCTCTTCTCATGTATTGGATTTAAATATCGAAAGGGGTCACAAAAATATCTATGGTAATACTAGGATGATCTGATCCCAAAAAAACAAAATGTATTAAATTTGCATTAACAAATGTTATAGTATAAAATCCCGCTGCTAAATCTCAACATTCATTATGTACTCGTATTGAGTCAAACACACATTTTAACATAAGTTTATGAATAGGAGAATACACTGACAAGACGCAGCCTTCATAAGTTACACGCATATTTCTTATATGAAATTAAATAATTTTTTTTCCTTATACGATAATACATAGCTGCCTGTGAAAAAGCGGTCGCAAATTAGGGTTGCCATCTGTTTAAAAACGCGAGATATTTAAACATATTTCACAAACTATGCTATTGCTTCTGTTTATACTTTATGACTTACATAATAACTATACTTATATAATATATATATTTTTTAAATACTTACTTATACTCACGCCCATCATTCCCATTGGGGTGGGCAGAGACTATCAATCGCCACTTAGTACCATCTTGACAAACTTCTCTTGCTTCCCTTACATTAATTATTCTTCTTATACATGCTCTTTTATTCTTCTCACTTCGGACCCCCGCCTTTATAAGAACGTTTTCTATCTGATCTAGATTAGTTTAACTTAAACGTAAGTTTGTGATGTTCAAAAAGTAGAGAACAATTATTTTTATTTTAAATTAAATATATTTTTATCTATCGCAGTATTTCCCCGAGTGGTGGGAGAAGTATTTATGCTTCTGAACATCACGTGATATTCCATCAGGTTCTGCAAGCTACTTTTGATTTTATGGAGTATTCATGGGATAGGCTTTTTACGCTTTGTACCGACACTCTGTTAGAGTTTATAATTCCCGCAATTCTCTACTCTAATCTCTAGCTTCGTAAAGCTATATGACATCATTACTAAAATTTAACTAAGTATAAATAGTTTTCTATGCCCTCATAAATAACATCTCCATTCAGTATTATACGGCATACAAGCCTTGAGAACGTTCTTAAGAAGATTTTTTTCTTCCGTGAGACTAACAATACCCCATCCTTATTACAGGTGACAACCAACCATCTGCAGAACTTTCGCAGATTCTAAACCACAGTGACATCATGAAGCGACTCTCGAACAGGAGCTTGTTTGTCGCACTGAATATTAGGAGCGGCTCCGTAGAGTACGTGCAATTTGCACAATACTGTATCCTTTATTAGTAGATTGTTGAGGCGTTAAACGTTTGTTATGTGCGGTTCAAGGTCTATGTTCAACTAGAATGCATTTAGTCTATATTGCAATAGTAAAGTTCCATCATCCCTTACCATCACATTATTCCACTTTAAAAAAACATCTACATCTGATTGCTGAACAAATCACTCTATCTGCTTCAGGTAATAAAGGTAAGTTTCCTTAGTAAATAAATAAAAAAGTTTAAAACTTTTTTTTGTCTCTAATAACGAAAATATTTTTATTTCTCATTATGTATGACTTGTTTTTGTGTCATTTCCTTGACGAGTAGACTAAAGATTTCTTGGTGCCAGTCCCATCGCTATTCTTTATCGGAAGCGATGGCAACCCGCTGGAGGTGATCTGCGTGGGTGTGGATGCTGAACATTTGGGAGCTAAAATCGATAAGGTTGTTGAAAAATATCGTAAGTATATTTCTTTTATACTTACTACTGAATCTACATTTTTCATAACCTTAGTTTTCATCTTTTATATAAAAAAAACATGAGAATAAACTAGTAACTGATTAACTAACATTCTTTAATAAAATTGTAAGCAACATAGGTATGATTCCACAGGTCTACAGTGATCGAAATTTGGTGCCGTCAAAGAAATAATTTCTGATTTTCAGTATATTGTGTAACCAGGTTAAAACGACATACATTTGTACGTGAAAATTTAACCAATAAAGCAATGTTTTAACATTTATTTGCGTATTTATGCAGGTTTTAAGCATCTTTACTGCTTTTATTAGGATACATATTATTCATTTATCACTTTGTCGTTGCTGAATTCAGACGTCCTTCGAAGTTACTGCCGCAGACGCTTGTTATTCCACTACACAAATTTCAGTTTGAACGTTATTTATTCCACTAGTCTGAATTCAGATTCTGTGGCTTTCAGACGTCTTCATTCAGACAAATGGAATAAGCTCTTAATCTGCTATCATCTGTTCATCTCACTGACCTTGGTACCTATCTTCAACTCTACCACTTTTAGATCTTGGTGGAAACGTTCTCCTTATTTTTCACAATAGGCACTCAGATTTACTGGAAAAGATGTCTAAATTACTCAGCCAGTAGTGAACTTTTATGATCTTGAAACAGCCTACGTTTTTAAAGTTACCTAAAAGATCATTTGCTAAGTCTTAATTAGCTGTGTAGTGTCGGCTTAGAATAGCATTACCCCATTCTTTCCTGTGAGTGTTCGTAAGAGGCGGTTGAGGGTATTGAGGCTTTTAAGTCATTTTTGAGCGATTTGAGACCAAAAACCTTTGATTTTCAATCTTATTTCCACACAACTTCTAAAAGTGACTAAGGAATTTCTTATTTTGAAGCTCTGGCTAACCCTTCTAGGGATTTATAGCCGTCTTTATTGTATGTATACTTTTTCATAACGCAGAAATACCATCCATCGAAGTGGTTTCTCAGTTCTGACCAAATAATACGCTGTACTTCTAAAGTTTTCGTTGTTACTTGCCGATGACCTTGGATGTTCAACACACCACTTATACGCGATTTTAGTAGTCACGGCCGGTTCAAGTCCTTGATTTTGATCTTTAAATAGTCAAAAGACGTCTTTTTTCAAAAGCCATTATAGATTTTCTATTGTTTTTATGTAGCAATCATTTAAGCAACTCCTCATAGACTATTATGGAATTTCGGAAATATTTATATATTATTTCTGTAAGCCTCTTTCTTGCTCGGAAGCCTGTGACGCGATGAGTTAAGCTAGAAATTTGGTTCAGGTATCGTTTTGTACAATTCGCGGCCGTGGTGTGCACGAAATTCAGACATCTGATGAAACTGTATTATATTAATTGTTACAGAATTTCAAAGTTTCTATTTTGGCTCATAGACTTTGCTTGAGTGTCATAAGCGCGCGCAAACTTTAGTTGATCAGAGATGCGCTGTGATTGGTCGGAATTTTTTCAAACCGGCCAATCAGAAAAATTCACTAGAAATTCAAAAGAGCTGCGCTGTGATTGGTCGGAAAATTTCATAATAAACTCATTTTATTGGACGCAACGTAGTCGCGCCAGGGTTACCCACTAGTAATATTATTAATTGCCGTGTAGTACATCATCATCAAGGATACTCTACACTATGGATCGGCCCTAAACACTCTCAGAGCGTAGCAGGGGGCGTGGCCTATTGGCACTTAAAATGGCTGACCTAGGGTTGTGTCATGCAAGAATCAGAATAGAAAAATATCGATAAATTTGCCAACATCTTTATGTGGAAATAATTTATTTCAACAGTAGGCAAATACTTTTAATTTAGATCTAGATATTTTAACACCAGTTTTAAACCTTCGTTTCGCCACAATGGGTCACACATCACCATGGATTTAACTCATGAACATTTTCGAGCGATAATTTATTATGATTTTCGGCGTGGGGTAAGTTAAAAGCAGTGCATCGATCAGTGATTCAGTGAGATTAATCATGGGTGTCATATGCTCAAGGACAACTTTAAATCGATTGTCGTACACATTACATATACTTACTTACGGGTATAAATCCCTAGATGGGGTACCCAGAGCTAAGGAATGACAAATTCCTCAGCCACCTTTGGGAAGTTGAGTGAGGAAAAGTTGGTAAAATAAAGGTTGTTGGTGATGGGTGTCCAACCGCATCGCCCAAAATTCCCTTAAAACGCCGTTAAAAGTCCGTTAGTCGCCTCTTACGTACACCCACCGGAAGAAATGGAGTAGTGCTATTCTAAGCCGACACTACACAGTTGTCGTACACGTACAACAAAATATTGATGCTGTGCTTGACTTATATTGCCAGATCGTACATATAAATACGAAAAAAACAACGTATTTAAATTTAAAATGTCACATTTATTCATTTTTAAATAACGTCAATTTGTTTTAACACGTTCTGAATGAAACCTTTTCATTCGTGATTTTTTATGATAAACCATACCAATTTTTTAAAATGCAATGCCAATTTTATGCCGATGGTTGATGTTTTCAAAGCCAATACCATCAAGCCACTTTCTTCTCCGCGCTTCACTTTTAGGAAACCTGAAATTATTTAATTTTAGTAATCAAAATCAATAACCACCTCAAAGTAACAAATGTGAAGAAAAGTGTAATCTATAAAAATAATGTTACCTATATTTTGGAAGGCATTTAGATTTTTAATAGGTTAACCAACCAACCAACTTAAACCGAATCTGATAGTACTTAAACATCGATAATACTAAATGATCAGTGTTTCACATCACTAGGTAAACAATGAGAGGAAATAATTTTGGAAGAAATCATGAAAACTAAGCCTTTTATGGCGAAAATATTACAATGATCATGAAGTTTCCTCTGATCCATCGAGGAAGCATGAAATACACCAAAAAAATACTCTTGACCGAAGTGAAAACAATGAAAATAATTACTTACTTGTGGAAAGTTAATTGAAGCTGATTTTCGCTATTACGGGCGCCACAATGTTTAACAGAGCAACAGGGCATTGTGCATTTATATTACCCATGTAATTTTATATTCCAAAACTTGATTAATCAATGTCCAAAACACAATAAACACAATCAACACTTTTGTTTACAAAGCAACTTGACAGATCAAATGGCGACTAAGATGCCGATCTTGGTACGCGCTATCATAATCGTAACGTCTTGACGAAATTTTCCCATAAACAACAAGAAGTAAACATGTATTGTTCTCTTTTTCAAAAGATTAAACTCTGAAGGTTAGAAAGAGAAAACGGCATATGGAATATTTCTGTTGCGATATTATTATTATTTGCATAACGTTATTTAGATATAGTACCACAGGGCCCATCCGTAGTGTAGTAGAGTATCCTTGATCATCATCAAATTGTTTTCATAACTAAGGTTAGTTTAAAAACTACACCTATGTATACGTATAGGTTTGAAACTTGTGTTCGAGTAACGAGTTTATTACTAAAATTATAATACACATTTGCCAGCACCAATTTTATTTGTGTTATTCCTTCTTTTGTCATAAAATTTATTAATACCATGACTATACGTCTATATCGTATATATGAAGCATAAAATTATTTTTAAGATGATGAATAAACAGACAGCAAAAGCAGAATAGTTTACGTAACCTTTTCTATTATTACGACCGGTCTGTGAGTCAACCTACATTATAAAGGGTAGTTTAGTAAATACGTTCGTTCAGTAGTCTTGCCATTAAGGCCCCAGTACACAATGGCCCATGTTGGCCCACTGCACGCCATCGTCGCCACTATGTACAGGGGGTAGTGGCGTGGCGGAAAATTGCCAGTCGTGGCGCGCAATCGGAATGTTGTCGGTTTTTCGGACACACTTCAAAGGATTTGTGGCCTGTGTTGGCGCGCGTGTTCGCACATTCGGCCAATGTTCAGATCGTCGCCTACCGATGATAGTGGCTTATCCTTGAATATTATTTGCAAATGCCGTGTAGTGTCGGCTTAGAATAACACTACCCCATTTCTGCCCGTGGGAGATCGTACGAGGCGACTAAGGGTATAGGAGCTTTTTAAGTGCTTTTTGGGCGATGTGGTTGGAGACCCGTCACCAAAAACATTTATGATTACCATCGTTTCCCCAATCAACTTCCAAAAGTGGCTGAGGAATTTCTCATTCCTAAGCTCTGGCTATCCCGTTAAGGGATTTATAGCCGTGAGCATATGTATGTATTATTTGCAAAATGTATTTATAATCACTTTATGTTATAAAAATAACATGAATAGCGACAAATCAAATAAATAACGAGCCGCAGCCGTAATTCATTCCATGTCCATCGCAAGTGGTTTTTCAGGCAGCAATGAGCCATGCGCCATTGTGTGAACACCAAGTGATCGTGGCCTACAATTGTGCATTACAAAGTGTGGCCCGTCACAGGCCATTGTGTACTGGGGCCTTAATAGTTCGCGACCCTGAGCACTCATTTTAGTTCACAGCTCTTCAACGAACTAGTTCAATCTTTTAGTTCGTTAGTTCACTACTGTGGAAAGATCGCCCGGATCGCGTTCATCAACGATCTAATTAAAATAGGTAAAAATTAATGAAAATAGCTGTTTGTAAATTATCAACTTATAATCTAATCTTTGGAATTTATATCTAGTACATATTAATTTGTATTTATCTATTTACTTGTTATGGCACGGAAAACCTGGTATGCTCTTATACCCACTTTAAAATATATTTAGACACATTGTTATCATAAACTAGGACTTCAATGCAAGTGTGCAATTGAAAAAAAGAGCTGAGCGATATATATCATAATCTTGATCAGTCTGAAAATTTTTATCAAGATCGGTCAAGCAGTTAAGGAGGAGTAGCGTTCCGAAGAAGCGGCGGAAGTGAGCGTATGAGTTTCTCTATGATCAGTCTATGGAAAAGTTTTTGTCAATTTCTTCTAGATGTTAGAAAATGTTCGATTTTTTTTTTCACTGAAACCTGTAGGTACTTTGTGGCTATCAGCCTGTTAAATTTGGTTAAGATCTGTCAAGCGGTTCCGGAGGAGTAGCGTTCCATGGAAACGGCTAACCCGCGTATAAGAGAACAAAAAATAACGTCTTGGTTTTTATTTAAGTACCTGTTAACAAAAATTTTTAATACGAGTACCGTCACCAAATCACTGAACGCCGCTCTAATTGTGCCGCGCTCTCTCGTTTTCACGCTCGCTCGTCGCCGCCGAACTAACGAACGAAAGATCGACGGGTCTGCGAACTATTTAGCGCAGTTCGTTCATAATATATTCGTTCGTTCGCGTACAACACAAGACCAGGGTTGTATTTAGTACTATAATTATAGTATTTGTACTATAATTTCACCCCACGTACTATATACTATCGTACCTGTCCAAAAACACGCTAATGTACTAAAATTTGGCTATTAGACCCTTCACATTTTTTTACTGCTAGAGTCGCTTTTTAAGAGTGGTCCGCATTTTTGTACGTATCCATCCATAAAACTTCTAACAGGGTCTTGTATATAATTATGAATGAACGTGGAACGATTTGATTTTATAGCAAGCGAGCTTAGCTTCTTAAATTTTATCGCTTTTCTAAACGTATACTATAATATTTGTCAAATACTATCCTTTTCAATTCCATAAACAATAATTTTTACGCGGCCTGAATGCAACCCTGCGCAAGACTATCGTTCACTCACGTTCAGTTTCAGTACAATTTACGCAGCAGCGACGTAAGGCGGTGCTTCTTAGTAGACTCAATTAAATTGAAAAAAACACATTAACCTTTTGACTTTGGTAAATCATAATCATAATTAGCTTTTTGTCTTAAATTGTTTGTATATATTTTTAAATTTCGTAGTAAATAACCTGAGTTGTTAGGTTATATTGCCATGCTTCATTTCTTACTCCATTGAAGGTCAACTTATGTATTAACACTAGTTAATGTTGTTTCACAGAATCTACAAAGGAAGAAAAGCGTGAGAAAAAGAATATGCTGCCCATGGATCAGTCTTCTACCAGCGCGGAGAACTCAGTCGGCGTGCAGAAGATGGAAGTCGACAGGATGGTACCCGAACCTAAGATTGCAGGTAAAACTTTATCCTTTTAATCTATGTTACTAAATAAATTATGCTAAGAAAAGCGCGATATGTTTGCCTAGAAACGATAGTATGAATACTTGCATGTGCCGTTTTTCAGTACTAATGATATGGACGCCACGCCCTATTTTATTTGCCGATTTGTGTTTGCGATCAATTTTTTGTTGTTAAATTCAAAATAGTCTGTATAAAGTCTGTGTTAGGGGATACTGTGGTGGTTTAATATAGTATTAATACAAATATAACTATTCTATGATTAGTTTGCGATATAAATTAAGTTTTAAAGTTCTTGCCCTACTTTGTGAATTCGTTCATTTATTTGTTATAAGTTAAATAAATTAACTTGCGATTGCGTAGATTTGCTTTATACTAGTTGTTTGGTCCATTGAGAACAAAGAGGCTAAGTATAACGTAGTTACTGAAGTAAAGAAAAACCTTTTTTGAAACTACCTTGGATTATGATTGTAACGTAATATTTTCTATGCATATTTTAATGCGCCATTTGTGGCAGTTCACAGGGTTACATCATATTGATTAAACACTTTGTTATTTGAGTTCATTTTAACTGTAATTTAACATTGCCGTGTAGTGCCGGCTTACAATGTCACTACCCCTTTCTACTCACGGGTGTCGTTAGAGGTGACTATGGGTATGGGGCTTTTTAAGTGGTTTTTGGGCGATGCGGTTGGAAACCCATCACCAATAATAATTTATTTCTACCATATTATCCCCTATCAACTTCCAAATGTGGCTGAGGAGTTCCTAGCTCTAAAGCTCTGTCTACCCGTTTTTGGGACTTATTGCCGTGAGTATGTGTATGTATGTAATGCAAAATGAATCAATTAATAAAAGATACAGAGCTATCTCTTCTCCCTATGACAAAATAGCTACCCAACTTTTTAAAATGGCAAGCGTAGCTCTGTGGTCGCGTAACCTTGGAAGAAGGCGAAGTAATATTTATAAAATGTTTTATGAGTGAACTCTTACATGGCGGACTGCGATTATTAATTTATAATGTGGTATTATGAGTTTTCTTTGTTGCTGTTATGTTAATTGCATCTTAAGTAAATATATAGTCGGCCGATGTCTATTTTATTACTACATTAAACCTTAGTAAAAAACAGTTTACAGACAAAACATTTCCCTCATTATGACCAATGTCAGCAACTTACGTGAATGGCGCGCGATGATTAATGCCAGATTAATAACACAATTATCAAAATGGCGCAGGCCTCAAGGGTTACAGGCGTCGATTTTGAATATCTAGATTCTTTTGGTGGGATTGAGGCCTAGTAATAGTAGTAATTCGTATTTATTGTAAAGGAGAGAGAAATGCTTTTTGTTAGAATTAATAATGATATTAGTTTCAAATTTACTTGAGCGATTGATTTCATATTGTTTCATTTATCGATTGACAATTAAATGAAAAATTTCTTATAAATAAAAATAGCACCAGCTATTCGACCAATAATATAAAGCCTGTTAAAATAGCAATATTGACTTTAATTATACTAATGAATAACTTTCATTTCTCTTGAGGTTGGTAGATAATATTGATTGCCCTTTTTGCAATCCTGACAAATATCTCTTACTTCCCTCGCATTCATAACACAGGTCTGCAATGGTTTTCCCCTTTCAGTTTTGATGACTGATTTGGATAGATTTTGGGGCGCTGATTACAGGAAAAATATTTAAAAATTCCATCACGTCAGGTTTTTTAGTTATTTAGCATCGTTTAATTTTTCCAAAATTACCTAGGCCTTCCTAGTTTTTAAATAATATTTTATTTAAATCGATTCGAATTAAACAAAAAATGCACTGAATGCATTAGACACTAATTAATGAGTTCTAATAAATATAAAATTAGTTAAATAAAACTTAATTAACTAAGTGACATACCTTTATTATAAAAAAAAATAGGATTTTTGAGTCATTTGCTAAATACCTCGTTTCTAGTAGACTTAATGTTTTTTTTTATAAAAAATCACTTAAATCGTTAGAAAAGAGTTAATGAAGGTAGATGATATATTTTTTGTATAAATAGCAATATCATTTTTTCTACAAATCAGTACTTCTGTGCAATTCATAACGCTCACTTGAAAAATGTCATCGCGAAAGTGTTTAAACTCTCCGGACAATTTTTGCTACATTTGTGGGCAGTTTATGCTGAGAAAACAGCAGCATAACATTACTGAATTCATAAGTAATGTTTACAATATGTATTTTGGCCTAACAATTGCCAATCAAGATAGACAGTGGGTCCCACAGCTTTCGATGAAAAATTGAGTGAAATTGAGTTAGAAGCCCGGAAATCTTTTAAGGAAGTAGTAAGACATTTCCTAGGAAACCACAAAAGCCCAAATTATGAAGAAATTGTGGAGAAAATGATTGAAAATTACGGAAAAATGGGATGTTCGATGAGCATTAAACTTCATTTCCTTAATTCACATTTGAACTACTTTCCTGATAACTTGGGAGCTGTAAGTGAAGAGCAAGGCGAAAGATTTCACCAGGATTTGAAGGAGATGGAACGTCGCTATCAGGGAAAGTGGAATAAAACAATGATGGCAGACTATTGTTGGCTGTTAAAGCGAGATGATGCAAGTCGCAATTTCAAGCGAAAATCTCACAATCGGAGCTTCAGTGAAAAAAAAGCAAGATACCACAAAAGTATTTGATATTTTTATTTATTTTTTTATTGTCCCCCAAATATATTTTTAATGTTTTAAAGTCATGTAATTGTTTCTTAATTGTAATAAAAAATAAATACTCAAATAAAGTCGTGTTTTTTTTCAATTTTACAAAGTAGGGATTTTTCAAAAAACTGAGGGTGATAGAAAAAAACCAAGTACATATTCGTAATCTACGCACCGAAATACCCCAAGATCAGCATTCAAATCCAAAAGGGGAAAATAAAAGTTAAAATTTGCAGGTCTGTGTAATTGGTCTTAACTTCATATGATGCATACAATGATCAGGCCATGTAAGAAAACAATTTAATTAAAATTCTTTACTGATGCCGTTCCAATAAAATAATTTACAATACCAAGATACTAATTTAGCCTCGTGGCAAGCAAAGTGAGCGAACCATAATACAATGTAATTATGTTTGACGTTCATATATATTTTTATATATTTATACTGCTTTGGAAGGATAAATATTAAGTTTGTGGATAAATATGACCAAAGTAAAATATGTAATGGTTGAAAAAGACGAAAATAACGCACTAGCGTAGTAGTAATTAACGGTATTTATTTATTAAACATCCTTGTAAATGGAAGAGAGGTTGTATGTAATATTAACATTATAAATGTGAAAGTTTAGATGTTTGTGTGTTTGAGGAGAAAAGGCTCCAAAGGTACATAATGTATATGAATGAAATTTGGCAGAAAGCAAGATAATGACCCAAATTAAGACATGGGATACTTTTCATCCCGGAAAAATTTGACCAGTAAAATATTCACGGCTGATTGAACTAAGAGTATCGGAAAAACGCCTAAAATTTTGTCATCAGCAAATTTGACAATATTTGTCTGTCGGGTCAGCTAGTAAAAACTAAATACATGAAATTATACGTTCAGTATACTAATAATCTACTCGCCAAATTTTTGACTTCTAGTACATTAACTGTAAAAATGAGATAATCGCTTTCGTATTAAGATAACCGTTATTTAGTTGGGCATTGTAGCCTTTGAACTTGCCCAAATTTTAAAACAGCTTTCATTTATGCCTCTATTATATATTTTTACCGCCAGGATATTTTCTTGGACATTGAATTCCGTCGATTTCTTAAAGCCCTCGCTTTTGGGTCGGGTTACAACCCGAGTACACTCCACCTCAGCTGTAATGACTAACTTTGCTTACTTGTATCATGATGTACTACTTTTATCACGCAACTTGCGTTTTTCATATGTGGTTAAGACAACTACGACTATATTCTATGCAAAAAAATGTATGAGTTTAGTTCCATTATAGTAGGGGAGGCGAAGCGGGGATTTTTGAAGTGACTCGAGCATATTAGATTATTATATAGGGAGAATCCTTGTACCCTTTGATGTACATCTATCGAGTATGAACCCTTCGTATAGCGGGGTATGCTGAGGGGAATCCGTCAGATTAGTAAAAAAAGACAATCCTCCAAAAAACACTTACGCTTCAGACTAAGTAAAGGTAGGTTAATTACATTTAGAAGAGTGTATATCTGGATAATCTGACGATTTGGGCGTGACGTTAAGAAATAAGATGGTCAAGAATCTTCAATTCAAGCGCGTGATGCGGGTGATGGCAATGTTCCCGCGATGGTGTTTTGGTGTAATATTTGTGCAGGCGTTAAGACTGAACATTGTTGTTAAATTTCCTTTAAAATGGCCAGAATAACGACATCCCTTACATTAATCATCAGATTAATATATAATGGTTATCAGAATTATAAATCGCATTCATACTGTTAATGGCTGACGCGCCCAAGTATTGCTATACTACTATTTTTTTTACATTTTTATAAATGTTTACACGTTCTCTCCCCCACTAAAATATAAACTTGTAATATACTTCTTTTAATTTTGGAACATGAACTATCAAATCCAATAGGTTTCTACGATGCTCGAGCAACTGCAAATGAATGTTTACACGTTCTCTCCCCCACTAAAATATAAACTTGTAATATACTTCTTTTAATTTTGGAACATGAACTATCAAATCCAATAGGTTTCTACGATGCTCGAGCAACTGCAAATTTAGCATCCAGGCCTCCTCTACTATTATATCATTGACACAGCTAATTTGTGTTAAAGCCGAAGCCACGGACATGGAGGTGGCAGCCACGCCGCAGTACGAAATGGTGTGTGACGGCGGCGTGTGCGTGAGGAGGCCAATTCAGGCTGGGCCTGGCCTGGATGTTCAGCCACCTGCAGGGCTTGATGTCGCTGAGCCTCCTGCCAGAGACAACGCTGCTCAGCCGGCTGCAAACCTCAATGCTGCTCAGCCTCCTGCCGGAAACAACGCAGATCAGGCTCCTGTCATCCAGAAGTCCACCTCGAAGATCCCAGAGATTGATGAGTCCCAGATGACTGGAGAGGCATCCGTGGTAATTATTTTGCTTTCTATAGAATTTATGACAACTAGGCACATATCGATTTTCTACTTATTTTAACGTGAACTCAAACATTCACGCCGTATATCCCCGAAGGGGTCTTAATACTTCTGAACATCACGTGAAATTATTGTCACCTGCAGTTCAGAGTAGCCACGTTTTGTACGAAAATACTGTCACATGACTAAGTACAAATTAGCCATGAGGGTTTCCTCACGAACGTTTTTCCTCATACACCATGATAAATTAACTACACATATGACTTTAGAAAAGACAAATTGGTATAGGCCTGACCCACTGATTATTCATGTACCATAATAGGTGGGTATTGAGCTTCTAAAATAATCACCTTGAATTTTATTTTATGCTATTAAAGAATCAAGGGTTTCGTGTTAGCAAGTTTTGATTTAAATGTTCTAAATAGCCAGTTATTATATTTTACGATAATTTGTCAATTCCTGCAAATTGAAAATGGAACGTCAATACTGAGCCTCATGCAGTCTGGAGTAATATTATGTTCACAAAATGGTTTACTGAGGTGAAATCATAACCATTTTATTTTAACGAAGTATCAATAACCTTAATAAAATACAGATATCGCTTAGAGTAAAATGATCTCGAAAAGGTATATTCAGATAGTACCCGTTCAAAACGAAATATACGGCTTAATTTTATTGTACGAGGGCGGGTCAATAAGTCCGTGATTTTTGGAATAAAAAACAGACTTTTTGATAAAAATATAATTTTATTTTTCAACGTAGTCTCCCTTGAGCTCTATACACTTTGTCCAACGCATCTGCAATTTTTTTATCCCTTCCAAAAAAAAATTGTTCTCAAAATAGGCCTTTGTTTGCGAGATGACTTCATCTTTGGAGTCAAATCTTTTTCCACCTAGCCATTTTTTCAGGTTTGGGAACAAGTAGTAGTCGCTCGGAGCCAAATCTGGAGAATAGGGCGGATGGGGGAGCAAGTCATAGCCCAATTCATGGATTTTTGCCATGGCAATTGCACATGTGTGCACCCTTGCATTGTCTTGGTGGAAAAGAACTTTTTTCTTGGCCAAATGAGGTCGGTTTTGTTTCAAATCGTCATTTAATCGGTCTAATAAGTTGGCATAATATTCCCCATTGATTGTTCTTCCCTTTTGTAGGTAGTCAATGTGGATTATCCCGCGTGCATCCCAAAAAACAGTCGCCATAACTTTATTGGCTGACAAACCCACCTTGGCCTTCTTTGGCGCCGATGCACCCTTAGAAACCCAATGTTTTGACTGATGTTTGGTCTCTGTCTCTGGTGTGTTGTGATGGATCCATGTTTCGTCCACGGTTACAAAAGGGCGCAAAAACTCCTGCACATTGCGATTAAACAACGCCAAACCTTCCTGTGAAGTTGTTACACGATTGCTTTTGTGGTCGACTGTGAGCAAACGCGGCACCCATCTTGCGGAAAGCTTTCTCATGCCCAAGTGATCATTCAAAATTGAAACCACTGAGCCATGCGAGATCCCTACGGCTTCCACAATCTCTCGCACTTTCAATCTTCGGTCGGCCAACACCATATCGTGATTTTTTTTTATTGTTTCGGGTGTAGAGACCTCAACTGGGCGTCCAGGACGTTCGGCATCTTCAGTGCTTGTACGGCCACAACGAAATTCAGTAAACTACTTTTTTACCATTGAAATCGATGGTGCAAAGTCCCCATAGTATTTATCAAGCTTAGCCTTGTCTCGGTAATGGTTTTTTTTTCGCAAGAAATAATGCTTAATAAGCACACGAAATTCACTTTTTTCCATTTTGTCCTCAAATTTGTGAGTAGTCTGATAAAAATAGCTGTCAAACACAAACTAACTGACGCAGCAAGTTAAAATTTAGACAGGAGTCAACTGACAGATGACCCGCGACCTCGGATATACGCCCCCGTCGCTCTGCCAATTGAGCTACCGTGTCAATGGCTGCAAGCGCGAAATTCTTCTATCCTTTGTTTCTTTTACACTTTTAAGTAGTGTTTGCGTTCCCTACCTCCGAATTTTTTACAGTGTTCGATTCCCGCCTGTGTCGAAATTTTTCTTTCCTTTATTTATTCTTTATTTATTGCCGTGTAGTGCCGGCTTTGAATGTCGCTACCCCTTTCTACCCAAGGGTGTCGTAAGAGGCGACTAAAGGTATTGGGGCTTTTTATTGGATTTTTGGGCGATGCGGTTGGAGATCCATCACCAAAAACCTTTATTTTAACCATCTTTTCCCAACTCAACTTCCAAAAGTGGCTGAGGAATTTATAATTCCTTAGCTCTGGCTACCCCTTTTAGGGAAATATAGCCGTGAGTATATGTATGTATATATGTTATGATAACATAATTTTAAATAATTTCAGGATACGAACTCCCCGCCGCAAAATGCCGCCGCCGCCGCTGCGGATGAGAATCTCCGAAAAGTTAAGGAATTGCTGGCTAAGAAACATAAGAAGGCAATGAAAGAACAAGAGGTACCAACTTTCATCTTTTGTAATGCCTTTTCTTATACATTAGTCCCAATAGTTTCTCCGCTATACCTGTCTTCTAAGTACACAATCCTGTAATAAATAAATCTCTCAACTCAAGACGAACCTAGAACGTTTCATCTTGCCGTATTGTAAATATTTTTATTTTTTTGCGTTTTCATATTTCCTGTTATTATGTATAAAAAGGTCACTATTTATCGGACTCAATATGTGCCATGTAATTTTAGACTTGCTAACAGAAATTAAAATAAACAAGAAATGTATGCTTATCTTTTTGGGTGGAATGTCATCATCATCATCACATTTATTTTATGACCATTATTAGACATAACCTATCCTGTACTCATTGGCTCTCCGCATCCTTCACTAATACATTGGGCGACTGTTATTTTTGTCAATAACAATATTTTATTACCGTGGTATGAAATATACAAGAAATAAGTTATATACATTTTAAACTAGTAATATTGGCCTATACTACTTTACCTCTTTACCTCGGTGCCACTCATCTGTGTTCTTAGATGAACATGAGGAAGTTTATGTTTATGACTGCAGATTAATATATTATTATTGTTATCCTAATTGCTGGCTTATAGGAATAACTTTTGTTTAAATAAATTTTAACTACTCAAATTGAATTTCAGTGGCTGAAATATAAATTATTTAATTCTAATAAGGTTCTAATGCTGGATATAATTAGGATGTTTAATTAATAATTGAAAAAAAATGTACTTTTCTTGATATATTTTATCCGTTACCAGATGGAGATTAAAAGAGAGAAGGAACGTCGTGCGGAGGCTCTGACCCATGTCATGACCCAAGAGGAGCAGGAATTAAAACAATTGCAGGTATGATTACTTTATTACTTACTAGTACCTACCCACCACGCGACTTTGAATGCGTAAAGACCAAAGTGTAAGAGTTATCTTAGCTTATACTGTATAATAGCCTATAAATTTAAGAGATAAAGTTTGCAATAGTGTTAAAATGGTCTTATTATATGGAGTGAGCTGTTAACCATCAATAAAAGAATTTTAATGCTCTTGTCTGTTTTACGTTTTTGTTTGTTTCTTATTGCCAGGGATGCCTATCGAAAGGGAAAGACCATTATTTGCTTGCCCATTAAACAAGAATTCTGAAAATAATTAGTCAAAAATTACCATGAAATATAGTGTATGGTGCAATTTATGAAAACTAAAGGTTTTCGATGATTAGTCTCCAACCACATCGCCCTAAAAATCCCTTACACAGCCCCGATACCCTTAGCCGGCTCTACGAATACCGACGGGGAGAAATGTGATAGTGCTATTCTAAACCGACACTACACAGTTTTTTTATAAAGTGTTTGAAATAAATCCTATTAATATTATAAATGTGAAAGTTTGAATGTTTGTGTGTTTGAGGCGAAAAGGCTCATCGAGTACATAATGTATATGAATGAAATTTAGCAGAATGCTAGATAATGACCCAAATTAAGACATAGGATACTTTACATAAGACATGGAATAAAATATTCACGGCTCAATCTGAGAGTACCGGAAAGCCTAAAGTTTTGTGATAAGCAAATTTGACAGTTTATTTTCAAAGTAGGCAAACCTAATACAACCAGTCGACTAAGGCCTACTACTACCTACAGCCTAATGAGGATCGTACTTTTAAAAGTTTATATTGTCACTAAAGTGAAAAATTGAGTACCAATTAGGTACCGACGCTTTGTGTATGCATCTTTACATTTCTATACGATTGTTAACACCGACTGACAGTTAATGACGGTACATACATACATTTACTCACGCCGTTTATTCTCATTGGGGTAGGCAGAGACTATTGATCGCCACTTCGTACGATCCTGGCAAACCCCTCATGCTTCGTTTACATCCATCAATCTTTTCATACATGCTCTTTTATTCTTCATACTTCGGACGCCTGCCTTTTTGAGTACACCCTCAATTTGGTCTAAGTGTGTCTTTCGTGGCCATCCTCTACTAACATTACCTTCCACATTAGCTCTATAGATACCTTTTACCAATTTCCTATCATCCTATCCTCTCGATGTGCCCAAACCATCTCAGCATTCCTTTTTCTATCTTACTTACAATATCATCTTTTACTTTATTTTATTTTTTTTTATTTTATTTTCTTTGGAAGATTAACAGACCAATACAAACAATAAAATACTAATTATGAATACACAATGCCATTTACAAATCTTCACCTATAGCAAAATAACATAATACTTACAGAACTAAAAACTAAAAAGATTTAGGTAACAATGAAATAATTATAATGTTGAGGTTAGTGTAGAAATTATTGGCCGAAATGTAAATTAGTTAATAATTTTCTTACTCTTGTAGTGCTTGTATCGAAAATATCTAAATCTACTATTGATTCATTAAATTTAGTACATGCACGTAATAGAAATGAGTTACGCCTATAATTGGTATTAGCTTTTGGGACACTTAAGACGGGTCGTTTCCTTAAGTCCTTTTGGTTGGTGCGTAAGTAAATTTTGCTAAGCAACTCGGGACAATCCACTACTCCTCTAACAATATCAAACAAGTAACACATGTCACTTATACGGCGCCTGGCTTCAAGGGGCAAGAAATGATATCGAATGCATCTCTGATGATAACCGGCTGTATATTGTCGCGTTTTGTAATCAACATATCGAAGGAACCTCCTTTGGATACCCTCGATACGCCGAATATAGATGTTATAGTTCGGGTTCCACACTTGCGACGCGTATTCTAAATGGCTTCTAACAAACGAGCAGTAAATAATCTTAATAGCTTTGATATTATCAAAACTAGCGCAAGTTCTCATCAAGAATCCCAGAGCTTTTGATGACTTTGATACTATACTGTCCACGTGTTTATCAAACAACAGCTTAGAGTCAAATAGTACTCCCAGGTCCCTAATCACATCTACTTTCTGAACATTTTGTCCTTTTAAAATATAACTTTTGTTCAAAACTCTTGATTTGCGTGAGTAACTTACATAGAAACATTTCGATACATTTAGATCTAGCTTATTCTCTTCGCAATATAGAGTAAATCGGTCCAGATCGTTTTGAAGTAATTCTATGTCAAGATGGTCATTAATGGTTTTTAAAACTTTCATATCGTCTGCAAATAATAATATCTTAGAGCTGTGGAAACAGTAATTAATTTCATTGATAAATATTATAAATAGAAGAGGCCCTAATAAGGATCCTTGAGGTACTCCTGATGGTATTATAGTCCAGTTAGATGAGAAACCTGAGAGAACTACTGCCTGACTACGATTTTCAATGTATGACGAGAACCATCTTAGCAAATCACCATGAATGCCAGCAACGGATAGCTTGGCAAGGAGTAGGCTGTGGTCAATTCGATCAAAGCACTTGCTGTAGTCGGTGTATATGACATCAACCTGACTACCTTCATCCATACCTTTCGATATAAGATCATGGGCGAGAATTAAATTAGATGTTGTAGACCTTTTTTTCAAGAAGCCGTGTTGCTCAAGGCTGAATGAAGACTTTAAAGCTGCATAAAGTTGGTTATATACCAATCTTTCTAAAATTTTAGCAAAGAGACATAACTTAGAGATAGGTCTGTAATTTTCTACATTAGCTTTATCTCCTTTTTTGTGAACGGGTGATACAAATGCGGACTTCCAAATTTTGGGCACGAGACCTTCCTGCAAAGACCTAGTGTATAAAATATATATAGGGATCGACAGTGCTTCAGCACACTTAACTATATATAAAGGTGGTATCAGATCAGGACCACCAGCTTTTGAAAGGTCTAGTGATTTAAGTAACTTAAGTACTTCAGTTTGAGACACCTCAATTGAAGACAGGCTGCAAGTTGTGACAGGGATGGTCTTTTCATGACTTAAGTTTGTAATGCTTATAGTGCTAGGGTTACCAATAGAGAAAGTAGAGTGGAAATAAGTAGCGAACAAATTGCTGATATCCTGGCCTGTGTCAGCAGTGACATCTTTGTACTTCATAATTTTAGGAAAGGAATTAGACTTATACTTACTTTTAGCATATGACCAAAAAGCTTTGGGATCCTTAATGATGGAAGACTGGATATCTTTCATATACTGGTTATAACAGTTTTCTTCCACTAAGGCTGCTCTTTGTCGAAGAAGTGAAAAGGTTTGGTAGTCAACGGTGTTACTGTAAACTTTGAATTTTTGATGAAATTTAAATTTCTCTTTTAATATCTTTTTTAATGTACTATTGTACCAGGCCGGATACACGTTAGGTTTAACAAGTTTCTTCGGTATGTACATATCACGAAGCTTATATATCTTTTGGTATAGTAGATCGACTGCATCGTCTACGCTTCCAGCTCTAAGAAGTGCTGACCAATCTACAGCTTTGAGTTCTGCAGAGATACACCACACCTTTCACGAATCACGTCATTCCTCACACGATCACATAACCTTACATTACAAACTTTTCTGAGGGACCTCATTTCTACTGCATACACTCTACTTTCATGCTTCTTCTGCCACACCCAACATTCACTGCCATACATAAGCGTGGGAACAAGAACAGCATCATGCACATCCATTCGGGCCTTTTCGGACACCGATTGACTCGACATTAGACTGTGTTCCATTAAGCGAATTACCCTTTTTGACTCTTCTCTCGATATTTTCAACACACTTTCTATCCTTAGTTAACATACTTCCCAGATATACAAACTCATTCACTTGTTCCACTCTCTTACCATTAATCTCAATCACGCATTCGGTCATATTCTCCTCTCTTTCAAAAACCATGGTTTTGGTTTTATCCACATTTACTCTCATTCCCTTTCTTTAAAATGACATGACATGACATGTAATAATCATCATCTCTTGCAACTCTTCTGCCGACGATGCAAGTAGAACTTGATCGTCAGCATACAAGAGGCATTTAACAATGAATCCACCCATTCTTAGTCCATAATCACTTTTACGCAACTCTGTCAAACAGTCATCCATGAACAAATTGAAGAGCCACGGAGAAGCTACACAACCCTGTCGGACACCCCTAGAGATGCCAAACCAGTCAGTGTTTTCCCCTTTTACTCGTACACATGTACTAGAATCCTCATAGAGTGAAACCAATGCATGTATAAGTTGACTCCCCAAACCGAACTTGGATAACACCTCCCACAAACACTTTCTTACCACCCTATCATACGCCTTCTCTAAATCAATAAAGGAGCTATACACCTTTTGGTTATTAGCTTAGAACTTTTCGGTGATGTTCCTTAGAGAGAAGATTTGATCCATACATCCCATTCCTTTCCTAAATCCTGCTTGCACATCCCATATTTTCGCATTAGTTTCATTCATCACTCTTTCAATCAATACCTTTGCATACAACTTACCGACAATGCTGAGTAGGCTAATGCCGCGGTAGTTTTTAGCCTCCTGGCCTGACCCTTTTCCTTTATACAGAGGCACAATCGCCGCCTTGCACCAGTCTTGTAGTACTTTGCCACTCGACCAGCATTTTTGGAAAAGGAAGTACAACCAAGAAGCCACCAACCCTTTAACAGCCCTCAGCATTTCTATAGTTATGCTATCGTACCCTGCCGCGTTTCCTATTTTCATACTTTTCATTGCTTTCATTATTTCTTCCATACTGATCTCACTTTCACTAAAGTCACCCATCGCGTCGTTCCAATCCACATTACTGCCGATTGGCGAAGAAACAGATGCATCCTCTTTTTCAAAGAGTACCTCAATAGAGTTCTTCCATACTCGTTTCATGCTACTTTCATCCGTCGCCAATTCAGCCTGATCATCTTTCACTACATTCACTCTCGTGTTTTGGGAAACTCCTTTTTCTTTCCGGATATATTTCCAGAACAACTTTTGGTTATTCCGGAAATTATCAGAGAGTTTCCTCTCACACCATTCTTTCAGATCACGCTTTTTCTTTTATATTTTCTTCTTAACCTTATTCTTAACTCTCTTATACTCATCTTCACTATTTTTCACTACATCATCTGTTACTCTCGCATCCATTCGTTTACTAGCTCTGAGCGCTAGTAAATCTAACCAAGCTTTCTTCTTATCTTCGATTGCCTCTTTCCACACTCTTATCCCACCAACTTGTTGGTGGTCTACTTGACCTTTTACACAATCCACGTATTTCCGTTGCACATCAACCATTGCTGATTTGAGCACATTCCATACTTCTTCTATTTCCATTTCATCCTTCATTAATTACGGTCATCTGTCCTTTCCATTTGTATACAGATGTATAAGTGAGAGGGCGCTATATTAACTTGTTTCGGCGAATACACTGTAGTAAATGGTATGTATATATATGACGCTGATAGGATTTAAAAATAGACTATTTAATTATCTGATTGAAAATTGTTTTTATAAAGTGAATGACTTCTTAAGGAATTGTGACATTTAAAAAAATATATATATATATATATATATGACCTTTATTAATAATATCCTCATTTTATTATTTATACTTATTGACAAAGCATGTGAATTGAATGTTTGTTTGTTTCGTCTTTTTAATAAAAATTTAATTGTTATTTTTTATTTTTATTTATTAAAATGTGTCATATAAATGTAAAACCATATTACTACTTAATATTTCGGCGTTCGGCAGAACATGTAAAGGACGTATATAATTTATTTGTCAACCATTCATGTTTCTTGTAAATAAATGCATTTTTTTTATTCATTTTTTGTATGTTGTAGGAGGAGCGCCGCCGCGAGCGCTACGAGGAGCAGCTGGCCCGGCAGCGCGTGCTGCAGCAGATCGCGGAGGACCGCGCCGAGCACCGCGCGCGCCACGTGCCGCCCACCCCCGCGCCCGCCGCCTCCGCCGCGCCGCCGCTCTTCTTCGCGCCCAGTAACTACACTCATTTTATAATTACATCCTTACATATTATATGCAGTATAAAACTCACATACATATATATATACTAGCTTTTTGCCCGCGACTACGTCCTCGTGGACTACATTTTTTGCATCCAGTTCACATCCAAAATACCAAAACACTATCTGACTACACT
>OY755170.1:11049819-11076114 GCA_963576735.1 Bedellia somnulentella
ACCAAAACACTATCTGACTACACTAACTTCTGTTTTTAAATGAATACGCAAAATTCATACAATATGCTTTCAATTATCTTCATTCATACATATTCGCATAGTTGAATGTAAAAAAGAAGGGGTTGGCAGAGGTACCAATACTTCTGAACTCACATGGCAAGCGCCATCTAGTTTCCAGAGAAGGTACCCACGTTTTGCTTAGACAGTGTACTCACGTGATAGGGGCAGGCCTATCGCCGTTTTTGTACACTGTCACATGACTAAGTACAACTCAGCCATGTGGGTCCCATATACCTAGTAGTCATACTATTGACAAACAATTAAATGGACAATTATTTTGATGAAAATGGATGAAACCCTTATTTTTTCCAAAAAGACTATTAATGAAGAGTCCCATAAAGTCAGTCGATGAAAAAATTAATCGTGTAAATATGGGGAACCATACAAAAGTTATGTTTTTTTATGCTCCTGTGGGAACCCTTGCGAAATCCGGGATAATTTATATCCTATATGTTGGCCAGGTGTATAACCTACATTCATGTCAAATTTGATCAAGATCGGTCCGGTAGAATTAACGTGATGAACGGACATACAGACAGACAGACAGACATTTTTTTCAAAATAGCAAATTTGGCTTCAGTATCGAAAATAAACCATATTCCACCGGTTTTTATTTTTTTTTCTTCAAAGTACAGTTTTGACCTCGTTACAGTCTTATTATAGTATATATGTATGTGTGTTTTATATTGTGTGTGTGGTCTCAATCCGCATCGCCCAAAAATCCCTTAAAAAGCTTCAATCCCTTAGTCGCCTCTTACGTGCACCCTCGGGAAGATATTGGGTAGTGCTATTCTAAGCCGACACTACACAGCATAAAAAAGTTAAAGTATGAAAGAGAATGTATAAAAAGATTTATGATTGCTCTAGAGATTGCCAGAGTGTGTGCGCAATGGCGATCGATAGTATGACCCTGATGGGAAGAAATGGTGTAAGTATATGTACGAATATGTAATAACAGTAATTCTTGAACCTGTGTAACAATAATTACATATACTCAAGCCATTCGTTCCCATTGGGATAGGCGGAGATCACGTGACGTGCCGGGTGGGTAAAGCTCAGACACTTGGAAGCTGACTAAATGAATAACTAGGAATACGACTTACTAATGAAAGTAACTTAGTGATTTCTGATTTTGTAGCTCTCAAAACCTTGTTTCGAGGTTATAACCGTCATTAAACTGACTATTTTATTTATGTTTCGATAGATTTTATGCTGATACTTTTTTTTTATTATTATTATTTTTAATTATTATAGCCTAATTTGTTTCCCACTGCTGGGCAAAGGCCTCACAACTTTGAACCCACACATCTCTGTCGGAGGCTGTACACAACCACCCTGGACCGAAGCTGTCCAGCTCGTCCCTCCGTCTCCTAGGCCTTCCCCTACGCCGGTGTCCATCTGTAGGCACCCATTCAGTGGCTGTTTTAGCTGATATTTAAAATGACAAAAACTGGTCTATGCTATTCTCATCCAGCATTTACTTTAAACTGTTTACACACACCGAACTGCCGATTGAAATAATGGCCATGCCCATACATGTGAAAGATATAGAACCATAATACTACTCATCAACCCAACACCTAAAAAGCCTCCATTTTTTTCAGCCTCAGGCGACCGTTCCGAGACTAGCCGCATTCAGTTCAAAATGCCGGACGGATCGTCTCATGCAAACGAGTTTGGATTAGAGACTACTATCGCCGGACTGCATGATTATGTGGCCCGGCATTTACGTGTATGTTACTGTTTTTATTTCAATTATATGAATACTAGAATGTTTTTGTTCATGAAAACCTTATGTGGGGATTATTACTAATAAATAAAGGAATGAGAAATTTCGCATTAGAAGCCACTTGACATTATAGCTCAATTGGCAGAGCGACGGGGGCGAATATACGAAGGTCACGGGTTCGATCCCTGCTAGTGTCGAAATTTTTCATTCTTTTATTTACCCTTTATTTGTTATATAAATACTAGCTGACCCGGCAAGCCATTTCGTTCCATCCGGTTTTGCCATATAAATTATTTCCAGGAAATTATATATAATATATATTTATCACTTCGGAGTATAAAAATAGTTATAAACCTATTCTCAGACCTCAGAATGTGTATGCAAAATATGATCTAAATTGGTTCAGCCGTTTGGGAGGAGTTTGACAAACGCTCACGCGTGAATTTTATATATTAGCTTTGTTTTTACTATTACACGTTCAAATAATTCTTATTATAATAGCTATTGCTGTGTAGTGTCGGCTTAGAATAGCACTACCCCATTTCTTCCGGCACGTAAGAGGCGAATAACTGTATTGGGGCTATTAAGGGATTTTTCGGCGATGTGGTTGGAGACCTATCACCAACAACCTTTATTTTACCATCTTTTCCCCACTTAACTTTCCAAAAGTGACTGAGGAACTTCTAGTTCCTTAGCTCTGGCTACCCCTTCTAGGGATTTACAGCCGTGAGTATATGTATGTATAATAGCTATATCTCTGTCACTATTATACTGATTTGATGTTTTTATTATATGATGACTATAAATGATTCGTTCTCGGTCTTGGATACTTTTTATGTGTTACAAAATATATCAATGAGTAAATATCGCATACCCAAGTCATCGTTGGTTTCTAGGGGCTAACTTGATCATACTTACATCCCTATAAATACTTAGGAAAGGTAGCCGAAGCTTTGGAATAAGAAATTACTCGTCTACTTTTGGGGGTAAGTTTGTCTCCAACTGCATTGCCCAAAAATCACCTTCATCCATTTTACAAACACAAGAGATGGGGTAGTGCTATTCTGAGCCGACAGGTATTAACACATATACATACATACACACGGGCTATAAATCCCTAGAAGGGGTAGCCAGAGCACACATATGGAAAGTTGAATGGAGAAAAGATGGTAAAATAAAGGTTGTTGGTGATGGGTCTCCAACCGCATCGCCCAAACATCCCTTAAAATTCTCAATACAGTTAGTCGCCTCTTACGTACAACCACCGGAAGAAATGGGGTAGAGCTATTCTAAGCCGACACTACACACCATATAATATTAACAGCACACACATATTTGAACAGGTATCCAGATCCAGGTTCTCTCTGTTCACGGCGTACCCCCGTCTGGAGTTGGTACCATCCGAGGACATACTGTCTCGCCACGGGCTGGTCCCCAACGCGGCGGTGCTCGTGGTGCCTCGCGGGGCCGCCGCCATCGTGCAGCGAGCTGGCGATACCTGGTTTGGTAAGCATTTGCATATATATATGTCGTAGGAAAACCGTCAAACTCGTTAACTTATAAGTTTCCTAGGGTTACGAGTTTGACCTCTTTATAAGTTAACCAGAGGTGAGACCGTTATTTTATAAGTTTCCTAAAAACTATCAGGTAAGATTTAAATCTTTTTGTTCATGAAAACCTCATGTGGGGATTATTACTAATCCCCACATGAGATTATTCTTTATTTATTATCAGGTAAGATGTAAATTCGCATGCTGTTTGACAGATTTCCGTCAACTTACAAGTTTCCTAGGAAATATAAGTTAACGAGTTTGACGATTTTCCTGCGACATATACATATACTCACGGCTATAGATCACAAAAGAGGCCAGAGCTTTAGATCTAGAAACTGCTCAGCCAAATTTGGAAATTGGTAGGGAAGAAGATAATAAAAAGTATCGTTTGTGATTGGTCTCCAACCGCATCGCCGAAAATCCACTTTAAATATACCCTTAGGGCCGGCGCTGACTGCCGGCATGGCATGGCAAAGGATTTCGGTACAGATATAGCATTTTTAATCTTATTACCATGAGCATAGAATTCATTTTACTTTATTTTGACACAACGATGCCGACGTTCTGTCCTACCGCGGCCTCCCTCGGCATCGTTGTGTCAAAATGAATTCTGTACGCATGGTAATAAGATTAAAAATGCTATATCTGTACCGAAATCCTTTGCCATGCCATGCCGGCAGTCAGCGCCGGCCCTTAGTCGTGAACATTGGTGGGTAGAAAGGGGTAGGGACATTCTAAGCCGGCACTACACGGCGGGCGTTGTGGCGGTTTGAGAATTTACAAAGATATTCAATGGCTTTTTGCGACAATACTAACGTTAATTAGTAAGATTGTGGAAATTTAGCTCTATTACATACATACATATAATCACAGCTATAAATCCCTAGAAGGGGTAGCTGAGCTTGAGAATAATGTAAAGCCACTTTTGGAAGTTGAATGAAAAAATAATTTTCTTGTTAAAGAAATAATACAGATGTTATACATTCAATGCCTCTTACCAATAGACAAAATACAATTGATTTGTTAAAGATATATTTCCTTACAAATATATTACGAATATGTTTATAGATGTTCCCACCAAAACCGGATATGTAATTATGGCCAGATATCGAATTGTTTTACGACGTAACATGATAAATATTTTTAACAGCATTCCATTTTAACAGTCGTATGTTCGATTTGATGATATCATATCCACCCTCTGATTTGTCTCTCAGTTAGCGCATCCATTGCAGTCAGAAATGTCCATTGCAAGCTTACTGATATTGCCTACAAGCCAATGCCATTTTGGTGCGTTTATATCTGTCCTATTATACTTAATGCTACCAGAGTCAATTTGTACGACTTACATCAGCGCTGTTTTATGTAACATCCAAACTGGCATGTACCGGGCAACTCCTCTTTTGCCTTCAGAGATATAATGAAATTGTATATAAATATAAAACTAAATTCCGATTCAAACCAACGAAACATAACTTTTCAGAATACCTCAACCTGGTATTCATGTCCTTTATATACACGCCGGCGCAGCAATTTTGGGTTTGGCTGCGTAACAGGGTGGGGTA
Organism: Bedellia somnulentella; assembly: GCA_963576735.1. Lineage (NCBI taxonomy): Eukaryota > Metazoa > Arthropoda > Insecta > Lepidoptera > Bedelliidae > Bedellia > Bedellia somnulentella. Next base: position 11,054,727 of record OY755170.1, read on the forward strand.
TGGCGGCCACAGGATGCAAGAACAGGATCGAGCCCCGGCCGGGAGAGATAACGCGATCCCAGAAAACAGACGTCGCCTCATAGGATCCGTCCGCCGTATCACAGCTAACAGACCGCCCAATGATGATAATAGCACATGGAATGGAAATTCCACACAACAACTGTAAACGATTAAAAAGATTGACAGGCTTGCACACGACTCAATAAAGATGGTATGATTATGTTTCTTCTATTCTTTTGTAAGTACAAAATAATTAAACCAAACTGTAAGCTTACCTCATTAAGTTCTATATTAAAAGCCAAAGGAAAGATTAAAATCTAAAGATCTCGATGATTTGCTTTAGCAGTGGTAAAATCGTGTGCAAGCCTAATTTATGTTTAGTATTATATAATGTGTTTAGACATAGGAAGCTGGCGATCGGCCTTTCAGATAAAGTTTCATTATAGTGAATCTACATGTACCCTTTAATATATACATTTACTTCAGAGTCATATTCCGTGTGGTATTTTCTTCAACATTCATTAGGACACCTAAACACAAAGAAAATATTTGTTTTATAAAACTTTGGCAACTTAGTTGTACTTTGCGTACAAAAAATATTATTAGAAATAATAAAATATCATAGCCTTAAACATATTCTAAATCGTCGCTTTTCTGATGTTCTTATAACATGATGCTGTGAACTTATAGTATAAAAAATATTCTAAACATCATAGTTGTAGCAGACATCAACTTTTTGAATGAAGTGTTTATAATGGTAGGTAGAAGTTAATATAAAATAAAGTGATAATATACATCACAGTGTTTTTTGGAAATTAAGACTATTTTCTTGTTGATTTATTTTTTAATTATAAGTTTTGTTATTACTTACTTACACTTTAATAAAAATATTATAGTGGTAATTTTGTGAGTGTGTTGGGCGATGGGCAAGATTTGGATTTATTGGAGGTTTATATATAATGTAATCATTACCCTAAATTGAACATAAGTTGAAATCTTGCACATACAACGAAAGAATCAGTTGTTACTCATATATTCCAATATATAATATAATCTTGACTCAATATTTAGAAAAGCAAATATTTTTATGTAAAAAATAAAAATATGCTAAATTTATTGGCTTTTTCTTTATAATTTCCACTAAAACATTCTATAAAACATTACATTCTATTGTAGTGTCGGCTTAGAATAGCACTACCCCGTTTCTACCGATGGGTGTACGTAAGAGGCGACTAACGGTATTGGGGCTTTTAAGGAATTTTTGGGCGATGCAACAACTTTTACTTTTACCATCTTTTCCCCACTCACATTTCCAAAAGTGGCTGAGGAATTTCTAATTCTTTAGCTCTGGCTACCCCTTCTAGGGATTTATAGACGTGAGTATATGTTATGTTATGTTAAAAAATATCAAAGTTCCGATTAGTTATTAAAATAGTAAAGTAAAGCCAATTGTATGACTGGCCATTGAACATTTTTTACGTGTCAATGTTTACAGAGTACTTCCCAGTTTCAAAACATTTAATAATAGGTCTTTACCTATGAAATTGCCGTTCTGCAGTACTGGCCATTTCAAATCAAAATAATTTTTGTTTGACTAAGAATTCTAATTTCAAATTAATTTTATTTTAAAAACATGGAATTCTTTTTCCAAAAGTAGTCATTTGTTTATTGATTAGTGTTACGTTTTCATCGCATTTCAATCTTTTTCGTCATCATGGATACGTTAAAAATTCGAGTAATTATGGAATATGAGTACCGTCGTGGCAGCAACGCGGCACAAGCGGCACGCAACATCAATGACGTTTACGGAGCTAACGCTACAAACCAACGCACCGCCTGTTATTGGTTTGCTCGCTTCCGTTCTGGAAATTTCGACCTGAAAAATGAACCTCGTGGTCGTCCGAAGACTTTGGTCGACAATGACGAATTAAAGGCGATTGTGGAAGCTGATAATACACAATCTACGGCGGAATTAGCAGCAGCTTTCGACGTTAGCGTCAAAACAATATTGGTCCATTTGCGTCAAATTGGCAAGGTAAAAAAGCTTGACAAATGGGTGCCCCACGAACTCAATGATCGCCAGCGCGAAGTACGCGTCGAGACGTGCCTTGCACTGCTCAACAGACACACAAATGAAGTAATTTTGAACCGCATTGTTACCTGCGACGAAAAATGGATTCTGTTTGACAACCGCAAGCGCTCAGCAAGTTGGTTGGATCCTGGTTCAGCACCTAAACAGTGCCCTAAACGAAAACTTACCCCTAGAAAAGTGATGATCACTGTTTGGTGGTCTAGCGCCGGTGTGATTCATCACAGCTTCTTACCAAACGGGGTGAGCATTACTGCAGATGTGTACTGTGAAGAACTGAACACAATGATGGAGAAGCTGGCACATCTCCAACCAGCATTGGTCAATCGCTCGTCTCCGCTGCTCCTGCACGACAACGCGCGACCTCATACTGCACAGCAGACGGTCTCCAAGTTGCAAGAACTGGGGTTGGAAACTCTCCATCATCCACCGTACTCACCAGACCTTGCGCCTACAGACTTCTACTTTTTCCAGAATTTGGATAACTTCTTGGCGGGAAAAAAATTTAATACCCGAGAGGCAGTACAAAATACCTTTGAAGAATTTGTTGCCTCCCGTCCAGCTGATTTCTTCAAGAAGGGCATCAATAAACTGCCACTGCGTAGGCAAAGATGCATTGATTGCATGGGTGATTACTTCGATTAATACAATTAAAAAATACAAGAAAAAAATTCGTTTAAATTTTTTCATACAAAACGGCAATTTCGTAGGTAAAGACCTAATATAATAATAAAAAGTTGCAATAAAGCACCTTACCCTCCATACCTTATAGATTCTGCAAGTCCGTCGGTGAGTCACAGCAATTTATTTCCGAAACTATTAAAGACTACTTGGCTATCTAAGAAAAGTTCGTGTGCCTACACTCAGCGGGACCCCCTATTCTAAAACGATATGAGTATGTCTAGGATTTAGTTCCAAATTAGTTCTATCAAATGCAGTCAAAATTTGATTTTGTTCCGTCAAAATGGAAGAAGGGCGTTGGTTTTAATTCGACCTCCAGCCAGCGGGACACTTTTTATTTATAGGTCACAGGAACTTCAAATGGGTGTCAAACTTTAGTTCTACTTTCATTTATTCCGATCTAAGTGAAAACGGTGTTCTAGCGTAAATAATTACAAAAATAACAAGGTTCAAAAGAACCTCCAGCGGCCAACTTTTTTCAATGATGACATTTTAGCTAAAGTAGCCAAAAGTAAAGGAAAAATCACTCCTCATTGTGTAATGTACTTAAGTCTATGATTGTTTCAGTAAATAATTATAATAAAATCTATAATTACTATAAAGTGAAAACCTTTTAATAATTATAATTACTAAATTGTGAAAATATGTATTTAACTGTATAAATAAAAAGCATACTTGAAGGTTTTTGTTTTTCATTGTTAACTATTAGAAGATTAAATAGAAGCATTTAAAACCGATAATAGAGTAGAACTTAACAAAGGGAAGAGATTGATGTAACTTTTAGGTTCCCACAGCATCATTTAAAAAAAGTTGGCCGCTGGCTGGAGGTTCTTTTGAACCTTGTTATTTTTGTAATTATTTACGCTAGAACACCGTTTTCACTTAGATCGGAATAAATGAAAGTAGAACTAAAGTTTGACACCCATTTGAAGTTCCTGTGACCTATAAATAAAAAGTGTCCCGCTGGCTGGAGGTCGAATTAAAACCAACGCCCTTCTTCCATTTTGACGGAACAAAATCAAATTTTGACTGCATTTGATAGAACTAATTTGGAACTAAATCCTAGACATACTCATATCGTTTTAGGATAGGGAGTCCCGCTGAGTGTAGGCACGCGAAAAGTTCTTAGCCAACCAAACCATGCCAAAAGGTGTATTGCTCATTCATAGATTTGAAAAAGGCGTATGATAGATTTTAGTTCATGTTTAAGAATATAAACCCGGTATGGATAGGTGTCCTAGGCGTGTCCGACCGACAGGGATGTGTAGCTTCTCTGTGGTTTTTCAATTTGTTCATGGATGACTGTCTGATAGAGTTGCGTGAAAGTAATTATGGAGCGATAATGGGTGAGTTTATCATATGCCTCTTATATGCTGACGATCGAGTGTTACTTGCATCGTTGGTCATAATGATTATTGCATGTGCGTCCTTTGAACGAAAGAGAATGATGGTGAATGTGGATAAAACTAAAACCATGGTTTTTGAGAGAGAGGAGAATACGAAAGAATGCCTAGTTGTGATTAATGGTAAGAAAGTGGAACAAGTGAGACTTGGTATATCTGGGAAGTGTGTTTACCATGAGCACGAGCGCTATTTTATCGTCACGGTATCGGGTGGAATGAGATGAAAGTATACGATACTAAGTACGTGCGAAAGAGATGGCTGTTTTATATCACGCAATATCTAGTTAAAAGGTCGCTGGTACTAGCGATGCAGAAAAAGCGTAATGCGATTAATGGAGCACTGAATAGTCTAATCAGTCGGTGTTCGAAAAGCACGAATGGCTGTGCATAATGCTGTTCTAGTTCCTACGCTTATATATGGCAGCAATTGTTGGGTGAGGCATGAGAGCAGAGCAAATGCAGTAGTCATGATATCCATTAGAAACGTTTTTAATATAAGGTTATAAGGTTATGTGATCGAATCAGAAGTGAAGTGATTCATTAAAAGTACGGTTTGAAAACATAGATTTAGTATGCTATACTATGAAAGATGTTTTTATAAACAAGATAGAAAAAGGAATGTTAAGATGGATTGGACACATAAAGAGGATGGTTCATTGTAAATTGTTGAAAGAAACATATATAGCCATTGTGGAACGTAATGTTACTAGAGGCGCCCACGGGGGACATATTTAGATTGAATAGATAATGTGTAACGTGTAAAAGAAATAAAGGATAGAAGAATTTCGCGCTGGCAGCCAATTGACACGGTAGCTCAATTGGCAAGAGCGACGGGGGCGTATACCCGAAGATCGCGGGTTCGAATCCCGCCTGTGTCGAAATTTTTCTTTCCTTTATTTATTCTTTATTTATTAGATAATGTGCTTAGAAAAGCAGGTATCCGAAGTTTACACTTTTAAACTAGACTAAAAGAGCATGAAAGGATTGATGAATGCAGATGAAGTTCGAGGGGTTTCCCAGGATCTTACAAAGTATATAACAATACAATCTATATAGTCCCTGCCTATCCCAATGGGAACTAACGGTGTCATTATATATATATGTATGTATTAAGACTGGATGTAGGTAATCTAAATTCACTTCAAGTTTATAAGACAAACTAGGTTTTGCCCGCGACTTCGTCCGCATTGAATAGTTATTTTGAGACAACCTCAGCAACGCTTTTACCATCAGCCAAATCCATAAGCCTTCGTCTGAGTTATTCAGCAATTACAATAACAAACAATTTGACACATTTATATGAAATAGATGGAATGAAGATTATAGAAGTTAATCTCCTGTAATTTCTGTTCCCGTAAGAATTTCTGGTAATCCGTTTGTGATGTACATTAATATCTATTAAGGAGTCTTTATACCAAGTTTCAAACTGAAAGAATAGTAATTGTAGAAATTTCATACAACCTCCGATTTCCCGTAATTCTCGTTACCATAAGAATTTCTGGTAATCCTTTCGTTATGTGCCTACATTAAAATCTGTTGAGTCTTTGTACGAAGTTTCAACCTGATAAAATCGAAATAGTTTCATAGTAACTAAGATTTACCTTAATTCCCATTCCCGCGGGCACTTCTGGGAATTCTTTCTTTCTGTTCATTTAAAGCACTAAAACTATCTATCTACTTAATTTCAGCGTCGAATTTATGTCGCGTTTACTCGATAAACGTATAAAGATAATTGATAGAAAAAGATATTTCTCATTGCGTTTATACAACTGTAAGACTTATGACAGCTTTTTGAAAGCAACTAAATTGTTGTTCTAGTTAAACTTGCTTTTGTATCAAGATCTTTCGATCATTATTATAGCATTAATGAGCAATAAAAGCGTTTCATTCATCTGAATAGCACCACGGTTCCTAAAATTGCACATAATGTTGTTTGAGAGGCTTTCTCTCGATATGAAAATATTAATTGATCTATTATAGCCACAAAAATCATATGCATATTATTAGAATCTTTTATAGCAGGACGCCATTGGGTCGAGTTTGATCAGAAGAGAGACTACATTTACTTAATTGGTTTTATACATCAAAAATGGATTATAATCGGCGAAAAGAGTGCGAAAACTAAAAGAAGTGGATGTTTTTGCAAATAATAATAACATATTATTAATTATCAATCAATTATTAATTACATAGTATTAGATATATCTGTTAGATAGATTATATCTGTCTACGTCAGAATGGCTCTCAACGACGACATCACCCGCGAGCTCGAGGCCTCAGGGGCCACCGGCGCTCGCGGATTCATCAACAACCACTACCACTCCCGACACCGACCCCGCCGGCGAGGTCGTAGAACACTAAATTTAGAGCCACACTAGACTCAACGCCTAGGGTCTCTTTTATTTTTATACTCACCCTATCCGACTTAGCTTAGTTACACTCCTTTTCCGCGCCAGGGCGGCCTTCAGCCACCCGGCAACAAAGTTATGGTGACGCCGCACAGGCCGCAGGGCCGGCAGCACCAAAACCGGGGGGTTTTAGTCAGTAAGAGTCTGACATACCCCCGCCGCTCTCTCGAAAACGAAAAAAAAAAAAGGTTCTCAATACGAGGAAATAGGGATCAAATATATCAGGAAGGGTTCCGTAGTTCCGTATTCAACATTACCCACGACGCCTTAGAAATTAGTCAATAATTAAAAATAAAGGAGTCTCACATTTAATTCTAAAAGATTCTCGTACTATTTTGAAAACAGATGCATAATAAGATTATCTATTTTCTTCTTCTTTTCTATCGTCTTTTTTAAGAATTTATCTATTTTAAAGAAGACTACCACTTTATTTTCATCTATAACAACCACCACATAGTTAAATATTTTAATCATAATATATAATAAATACTTCTTCGATACCACTGACCTATCATTAAAACCAAATTAAGTAAAAGATCTAAGGTTTAAGGATGAGGAACCCTAAACCGACTATAATGACACCCTGGTTAGTTGAATACCGTAGTAAGAACACCTTTAAGCGCAAGCTGAAACGTTACTTACTCTCTAAAGAAAACATACCTCGATCAAAACCCTGCCTGACCCTAATCCTGCATATCCTATATATCGTGTATACGCTTTATATATGTATACTTTATTAATGTGCCTCTAGAAAACATACAGCACTGCTCTTGAAGAATCCATTGTTAATCTACTTTTGTCTATGTCTATACCCATTGAATGGAGTACCATTGATTGATCTGTTGAGTTTACAAATTCATCAAATATATAAAAATACATACATACATACATACATATACTCACGACTATATTACCCTAGAAGAGGTAGCCAGAGCTAAGAAATTATAAATACCTCAGCAAATTTTGGAAGTTGAGTAGGGAAAAGATGGTAAAAATAAAGGTTTTTGGTGATGGGTCTCCAACCGCATCGCCCAAAAATCCAATAAAAAGCCCCAATGCGATGGTCTACAATTCTATATCTTGTATCGAAAAATACTCGAACGTTCACGCCGAATATCTCCGAAGGGGTTAGCAGAGGTACTTATGCTTCTGAACATCAAGTGACATTGTCACCTGTTGTTCAGAATACCCACATTTTGCTTGGATAGTGAACTCACGTGATACAGGCCAGGCCTATCGGCGTTTTGAACAATTACACTCTCACATGATTGTGAGTTTCGACAGTCCCCTCGATTTCCTGGGATGCCATCATCAGATCCTGGTCTCATGGTTCTTTCTCGGTAACACTAACATAACAAAAGAAATGTTTAGTGATCCTATACTTCTCTTCATAAAAGCTATGACGAGGAGTATAAATCTATATATTAATGTCGAAAGAACTATTTCCTAACTCCTAGTAATTGAGGACCTACACCTTCCATCATCTCAGCAGCCCAAAATTATGATTTCCATAAGCAAATGCCACTATAATTACAGAAAATATGTAAAACGCGGTACATGTGCCTATAAAATTTGAGGGTTCCCCTCAATTTCTCCAGGATCCCATCATCAGACCCTGATATCCTCGTCATGGTACCATTCCGGGAGTATCTTCTTTCTAATAAAATAATTATAATCAAAATCAGTTCATAAATGGCGAAGTAATCGGCAAACAAACATAAAAAAAACACTCCTTTTTTTGAAGTCGGTTAAAAATAGTTTCGGTTATAAACGAAAACGATGAATACCTATAAATTAAAGTACTTATGTAAATAATTAAATCAATCCCTGCGCTACCATTTCATAACAAAAATGCTTATTAACAATGTAAATTAAAGATATTTGTTAACTACAAACCTCCATACACAAACATTAATATATTTATAAAGTTTAATATATTTATATATATATTTACGATGCATTACCTAAATAAGGGAATATAACTTACAAAATGTTACGTTACAATTTGTCTCAAATACACGTCAGTTTTTTTTCTAGTGTTTTTAATTGTTTGTTTTAAAGAATAATAAAATATAGCAATATACCATATTTTAGTATAAAAATGTGCAAAAACATATATCCCTATTACTTGTTCATGCTACTTATGTAAGAAACGATATAACATTTTGGTGGATCTTATATGATGTACGAAAGAAAATTCGTTTATTCGCCATTTCGTTAGATACAAAAATATAACACACAAAAATACTAAAACTTAAAATAACACCTTAAAAATAATAATATAATAATTGAAAGTTTATAAAAAAAACATGACAAAATTTACAGAATCAAAAAAGTTATAAAATATTGTTGTGCCAGTGTAACAGCGAATAGGCATCAACTGAGCACAACTGAGCTGTAAGACTCACAACCCTGATTTTCAGTAAGTGCCTACCGGCGATCAGTGACTACAAGTATTCAGCATATCGATTGTATTTTATAAAAGTTGTATTGTATAAGAATGTTGTATTTAATTCTAGATATGATTTATATTAAATGGTAAGGTCATGCATTTGCCTACGAATTTGCAGATTATCAAGATGAAAATGACTATATCTATTCTCGTATGAACTTCAACGCCGTCTCGAGCCAAATTATGAACAAACAGTACGAACAAAACATTTCTGAATTGATTTAACTGTATCTATGTGCACATTATAAAAAGGTGACAATATAACTTAGGCGTATTCCAAATTACCCAAAACAATTGACTTAAAAATACGTATCACACTAAAACGGTTCTTGAAATCATTGGATACTCACGATATAAATCCAACAAGTTTTAAACATTTGTTCGCCTTTAAACAGTTGTAGAAGAAGAATTTCGCACTAGTAGCCACTTGACATTATAGCTCAATTGGCAGAGCGACGGGGGCGTATACCATGAGGTTGGGGGTTCGATTCCCGCTCGTGTCGAAATTTTTTATTTCCTTTTTTTATTAGTAAAAATCACCACATGAGGTTTTCATGAACAAAACATACTAATTAGTTGAAAACATATTGAAAATCTTTAAAATTAAAAACAAGAATAATGTATGAATATGCAAAAAAATATTATAATAAACTTAATTTTATAAAATAAAATTTTCTTTTTTTTTATATAATTAATATTGTCCTATATTGAGATATTCCCATGTCGTTTAGTTACAAGCTTTCCTTAATTAACATTTTTGTGTATTCAATATTAATCTTTAATCTGATATAAAAAATATAAGTATTCGTTCTTATATATATTTCATTCGAACTGATGCGTTATTGTAGAATTTATGATGATTAATTCTCCAGTGTCTGCACTACCCCATTTCTTCCGGTGTGTGTACTTAAGAGGCGACTAACGGTATTGGGGCTTTTAAGGGATTTTTGGGCGATGCGGTTGGAGACCCATCACCAACAACCTTTATTTCACCATCTTTTCCCCACGCAACTTCCAAAGGTGGCTGAGGAATGCCTCATTCCCTAGCTCTGGCTACCCCTTCAAGGGATTTATAGCCGTGAGTATATGTATGTATGTATGTAATTCTCCAGACTACTGTAATGTATGTTAGTAGTTGTCAGAGTTAGATTTATATTTATATGTTAAGGTAGTTTAGGATTTTAGTCTATAATACATGATTGAAGGAAACACACGTCTTTTATTTGTCAGTGGCGAACGAGTATAAATTATAACTTTTAACTAGTGAAGTTGTAAAATACAGTGTCACAATGTCGGTGGGACAAATGCGTGAGTTTGTGATTGAGTCGAGTAGCTGGAGCAGCTACGTGGAACGGCTGGAAATGCATTTTCTCGTCAACAAAGTGGAGGATAGTTTGAAATTACCGACGTTAATATCCGTTATGGGTGAAGACGCGTATGAACTGTTGGTAACATTGGCTAGCCCTATTAAACCAGCTAGCTTATCATACAAGGATGCAGTGAAGTTGTTGGCCACCCATCTTCAACCACAACCATCGGAGTTGGCAGAGAGATACAAATTCCGGCAACGACGTCAACTTAGTGACGAATCCATCACCAACTATGTGACATGTTTAAGGAAAATGTCTAAATATTGTGCGTTTAAAGAGGCGCTGAATGAAAATATGCGGGACCAGCTTGTTTGCGGGTTAAAAAGTGACGCCATTAGGCAAAAATTGTTTGCGGAGAATGAGCTCACGTATAGCAGAGCGGTTGCATTGGCGCTATCTTTAGAGGCTGCTGAACGGGATGCAAATAGTGTAGTGGTGGATTACTCGAACAATCAGTCAAAATATACGGAACAGTTAAACGTACTAAATTTAAATGAGTGTTCACGATGTGGTGATACCAAACATAATAGACATGACTGTGTATATAAAAACTATATGTGTTACGCGTGCAAAGAAGTAGGCCATCTTAGAAAAATGTGTTCACGGAAATTCAATCATGCCAGGAGGACTCAAGAATCGGCGGGTAAAATGAGAAGCCAATTAATACATCGCGGGCAGGTAGCGGGAAACGGCGCGGTGAGTGCCGTTGGCGGTAGAAGCGGCGGCGGCGGCGCAGCAACCAACAATCGTTGGCGGGCCGAGAGACGCGGGGGGCGCGGAACAGCGCATGCGCAATCGGTAGTGCACAGCAGAGAGCGAACCAAGTTGAACTTGTTGAATGATCACGATGACGCAATCACTTCGGAATCGGAAGAAGAAGAGCGTTTGTATCAAATGTCGTTAGGGAAATATAAACCGGTTAGTATTACTATTAAAGTAAACAATTGTTTGTTGAATATGGAGGTTGACACCGGATCAGCATTATCTTGTGTTAGTAAAAAAGTGTATGATGAATTATTTAATCAATTACCAATAAAACCTTGTAAGTTAACTTTAAAATTGTATGATGGGTCGACCATAAAACCTTTAGGCTATTTAGAAGTCATTGTTGATTATAATGGAGTCAGTAAACAGTTAGATTTGTATGTCATAGACAGAGGCACTACTAGTTTGTTGGGTCGGCAATGGTTAGCCGAATTAAATATTCCGGTATATGTGCCGAGTGCCAGATTAGAACTAAATCATATGCCAGAGTGTAGTGCAGAACACATAAAGATTATAAACGATGTAATTTCCAGGCATGAATCGCTGTTTGACGGAACACTGGGTAAATACACGGGAGGTCGAGCCAAGCTAAAGGTGCGCGAGGGCGCGAATCCTATTTTTTTCCGGGCGCGATCGCTGCCTTACGCGTTGCGTGAGCGGGTGGATGCGGAGCTCGACGCGATGCTGCGCGCGGGCGTTATCGAACCTGTTACCCATTCCGACTGGGCCACTCCGCTCGTAGTGGTAAACAGAGCGGACGGGGGACTTAGAATATGTGCGGATTACAAGGTAACCCTTAATAAAGTATTATCGATGGATAGGTTTCCGGTCCCAAAGATAGAAGACTTATTTAGCAATATGTGTGGTAATCAATGGTATACAAAGATAGATCTCTCACAAGCATACAATCAGTGTGAGTTAGACGAGGATTCAAGGCAATATACGGTGATAAATACGCATAAAGGGCTTTTTAAATATAATAGATTAGTGTACGGTTTGTCGTCGAGCCCGGGAATATTTCAAAAGTTGATGGTTGATATGTTTGCAAAGTTGCCAAATGTACTGGTCTTTTATGACGATATATTGGTAATGAATAAGGACTGGGGTAGTCATTTAAAATCTATTAACGATGTTTTGGATATATTAGGTAAAAACGGGCTTAAAGTAAAAAAAAGTAAATGCGAATTTTTACAGAGGGAGGTTAAATATTTAGGATTTATAATAAACGCAAACGGTATCCGGGTAGACCCCGAGAAAATAAGGGCAATGGTTGATATGCCCCACCCTAGGAATGTGTCGGAACTTAAATCATTTTTAGGAATGGTTAATTTCTATGGGAAATTCATAAAAAAATTAAGTTCTACATTATCACCTTTATACAACCTTTTAAAAAAAGGAACTCCTTGGACTTGGGGAGTAAATCAAAATTCAGCTTTCGAGTCAGTCAAAAAGTTTTTATGCGGTACTAAGACATTAGCACATTTTGATATGAGTCAGGAGACAGTGCTAACAGTGGACGCGAGCTCCCGGGGGCTGGGTGCGGTGTTGGCGCAGCGCGCTGGCAGTGGCCAGAGCGCAGGTTCGGAGCGCGTGATAGCATATGCGTCGCGATCACTTAATGCACATGAAATACACTATAGCCAAATTCATAAAGAAGCATTAGCTATAGTGTTCGCGGTTGAAAAATTTCACCAATACCTATATGGCAGGCGCTTTGTTCTACGTACTGATCATAAGCCTCTTGTCAGTATTTTTGGTTCAAATATAGGGGTGCCAGCGACGGCAGCGAGTCGGTTACAACGATGGGCTATTAAATTATCAGCATATAATTTTAATATAGAGTATGTTAAAACGGATAAGAACACGGCTGATGTCTTATCTCGTTTAATTAAGTCGCAAAAGGATGAGGGAATTCGGGAGGAGAATAATTTACCAGAACAAACATTTTGCGACCGATGCCTTGTTACTAGACTATTCAAAACTCAAGAAAGATACTCAGAACGATCCCATTTTGAGCCGGGTCTTTAGTTACATATCGGACGGATGGCCGACAGACGTAGATATTAAAGAATTAAAACCATATTTCAATAGAAAGAACGAGTTATATGTAGAGTTAGGTTGCATAATGTGGGGTCACCGGGTAGTCATTCCATCTTCATGTCGAGCAAAGGTGTTATTAGAGTTACATGACCCACATATGGGAATAGTAAAAACTAAATGTCTAGCGCGGAGTTACGTGTGGTGGCCCGGTGTAGACGAAGCGGTGGAGGCGGCGTGCCGCGAGTGCGAGGTGTGCGCCGTCGTGGCGGACGTGCCGCCGGGACACGCGCCGCAGTCCTGGCCGTGGCCGTCCCGGCCCTGGTCGCGTTTACATCTCGATTTTCTGGGACCTATCTACGGTAAGAGTTTTTTAGTTATGATAGATTCATGTTCAAAATGGATCGAAGCGGTTGAAATGAAAAGGACAACCGCACTAGCAGTGATAGCAGTTTTAAGAGATATCTGGGCTAAGTTTGGTTTACCTAAGCAAATTGTTAGTGACAACGGGCCTCCCTTTTCCAGTTCAGAATTACGTAATTTTTTAAAACATAACGGCATAGAGCATATTTTTTCGGCTCCTTACCACCCAGCTTCTAACGGGGCTGCAGAAAACGCTGTTAAACAGTGTAAACGGGCCATTCAGAAGGGGGTGAAACAAAATATGGATATACATATGGCATTATGTAGGTTTTTGTTAGCTTATAGAAATACGGAGCATACCACAACCGGTGAAAGTCCGGCTAAAATTTTATTAGGTCGCAAGCTGCGTATGCGGTTAGATAACATTAAACCTGAGCGCGAAGCGCGAGTTAGGTCGCGGCAGGCTCGCATGGAGGCGGATGCGGGGGGCGCGCACCGTGCACTGGAGCCGGGGGACGCGGTGTGGTATCGTGACTATAGGGGTTCAGACAAATGGTCGGCAGGTACTATTAGTAAACAGCTAGGTAGTACGGATTATAGCGTGACAACTACTTTGGGAACGGAAATCCATCGGCACATCGATCAATTAAGAGAAAGGGTTCCTAAGTCAAATTCTATTGTAAGTGATAAATTAGTCAATCAGTCATCACATTTATCACAAATTCCTTTAAGTTTTCCTATAACCAGCGGTACGGAGAGGGAAAATAGATTAATTATCTCGGAAGAGAGTAGAGTAAGGGATTCGTCTGCAACAAACACAGAACCTAACGAAACCGCTATCGTCGATTTGACTCCAAATCCTATGTGTGTGCCCAGTGTGCCGATTGACTCGGAAACAAATACTAGTCAGGATGTACGTCGTTACCCGTTACGGCAACGTAAAGCACCTGATCGTTATGGTTTTAGCAATACTGCTCAGGTGTAAATATTATTTGTCGTATAAGTTGTTTTGTTTTAGTTTTTAATTATTCTTTTCTTTTTATTAGGTTTTTATTTAGGTTAATAAGTTTTATGTGAACATGTTGTATTTTGTAAATAAGGGCGGAGGTGTAATGTATGTTAGTAGTTGTCAGAGTTAGATTTATATTTATATGTTAAGGTAGTTTAGGATTTTAGTCTATAATACATGATTGAAGGAAACACACGTCTTTTATTTGTCAACTACATGAGATAGATACACATAATTAGACATTTATTAGCCCCGCCCATTGTATTAGCAACAGGGGAGACTCAACAAATACTTAAATATTTATGTAAATAACATTAGTCTAGAAAAAGGACAGACTTCTTTTTCTGCTTTGATTTTTTTTTTTTTGTTTACCGGTGGGGAAATCCTCATATGATCCCCCGTCGGACTTTTACCGACTAAAACCCCACCGGTTTGGTGCTGCTGGCCCTGCGGCCTGTGCGGCGTCACCATAACTTGTGTGCCGGGCGGCTGAAGGCCGCCCTGGCGGCGAAAAGGAGTGTACCTAAGCTAAGTCGGATAGGTTTCTGCTTTGATATTGTTTACCCGAGTATTTATACTCTGACAAAGAAGAATTCATACCGCGATGTAATTTTCTATAGCGACATCTGTTTTCCCACATCAAAAATGAAAACACAATTTTCCCGTCTCGCCCGTAAAGGATTTCATAGAAGCAAGCGTATATTGGCGATGTAAATGAGACAAGCAAGTAATATTTGTAACCAATAAGTAAAAGCGCTAGAATATTGTGCTTTTTCATAGTGTTTATATGATTGCAAAGTTGAAATGTTTTTATTAATAAACTTTTACTCTAAAGCTGAGTTAATCCGGTTCATATAAATTTTCGTCGAAAGATTTGCTTGCATGCTTGACCTATACTTTCAATAATTTGTTTGCACAGTTAAAACAAGCACTGGAAAATCAAAATGAAGGCTGAAAAATATATTTACTCACAATTTACGACGTACATCTCCGAAGTAGCGGCAGAGGTTCTGTCGTTTTGAACCGCAGCCAGGCCTCGTGACGTTTTTGACTTGTTTTCAGAATATTCACGTTTTGCTTGTACGCGATTATAATTGGCAATAAGTCTTGATTTAGCCTTATTACAAGGTTAATCATTCTTTTTTTGAGTTTTATTTTTACATATTATACAAAGTCATCATTATGTGAGAACGCTTTATGATCGTATAAATCAAGCAGTTTTTCTCTAGGTTTGTAAATGCCCGATGAAGCCCACTCAGTAAATTAAAATTTATTATTTTTTCCAGTTTATTGTTGAGGATTCTTAGGTGTTTTTTCGGCGATGCGGTTGGATATCCATCACCAAAAATGGATTTTATCCCCTCACAACTACCAAAAGTGGATGAGGAATTTCTCATTTCGAAGCTCTTCTGGGGTTTTATAGCCGTGAGTATATGTAAGTATTGTATGGAAGTAAATATAGTTAAAGATGAACAGGGTGAATTTACGACGGATGTATATATCATTCCATAATCATGGAAGGATTATTTGAGAGACTCTTTGAAATGAGGATCCATCAATTTCTTTGCCAATGCCGTGATGTTTATTTTAACGATGAGAGACTTTTAAGAAAGTGCAATTAGTAAGTAAGAAATAATTAAGGACAATAAAAATTATGGAAGTAGTGAAAGTGGTAGGTTATGATAGGATAAGTATCAAATGCTAAGGGCTGGTGATGGGTTGGTGGCTTCTTGATTGTACTTCCTTTTTCATCGTGATTGTGCCTTTATATAAGAAAATGAGTAACTAAAAAGGGCAAAAACTACCGCCGAATCAGACCATTCAGCATTGTCAGTGATGAATGAAACGTATAAAAAGTTTGGGATGTGCAAGCAGAACTTAGAAAAAAAATGGAATGTATGGATCAAATCTTCTCTTTAAGGAGCATTACCGAAAAGTTTTTAGCCAAAGCCAATGCGACATCTATTGGCGACTAAGACAGGAGAAAAGACGTGAGTTTCCATCGTCGCTTATAAAGTTGTATCATTTCAGTTTACTTCACAAAGTGTCCACTAGATATCGCACTAAAGGAATATCGGGCATCAAAACACGAGTGTCATAATAGTCCAAGATCCCAGAGCGATAAGACATAACTTATTTTCTAAAAGATGAAACTTTAAGTTCTCAGTAGTGTCTCATGTACTCTGTATACCTGCGTGTTTGTGAAGTTTGCACAGTGACACCTGGGCAGGTACCAGGTGCGAAAGGTGACTAAAAATAAGAGTAACTTTACTTAAATTTAGATGGCTGATTTTTAGATATATTTTAAAGAATATCATTCTCAAATAGTATCGCAAGTATCAGACACTTCTCTTGGGCCAAAACTTTTGTCAGACGCTTTAAAGCTCCACCAAAAATAAATGAACTTTACTTATTTTCTAATGTCTGATTTTTTTATATGTTATCAAGATAACTATTACAAAATTATATTTAGTCAGTCAGACAAATTGGAATGACCAAAAATCCACTAAACACAAAAATTATTCGGGCCGTGAGTACGGACACGAGAGCATTATGCATGCGTTTCAGAGCGAGTGAGACTTCCTTAGTAACCCGGTTCTCCTTCTTTAACTCACATTTTGTGTATGTGCGCAACAATGTATAATATAGATCTGATAATTTCAAGTCGGTAGATTTATGAATTCCCAAGTTAAGCTAATGCAAAGTTTCGCATTTTCGACACTGACTGACTCACTGATCATCAAAATAGAACTAGTACTTCCCATAGACCTACAGAGCTGAAATTTGGTACAGAGGTAGATTTTAACGCCCACATAAAGAAAAAACTATCAGAACAAGGTTTATGGAAGATCTGAAAGAAAACATAAGAGTACTTATTCAGACTTAACGCCTGAACAAATATTACGCAAAAATACCATCGCGAGAACAATTGCCGTCACCCGTACGTCAGGCGCTTAACATACATACATACATATACTCACGGCTATAAATCCCTTAATGGGGTAGCCAGAGCTTGGGAATGAGAAATTTCTCAGCCCACTTTCGGAAGTTGATTGGGGAAAAGATGGTAATAATAAATATTATTGGTGGCGGGTCTCCAACCACATCGCCCAAAAATCACTTAAAAATGCCCCTATACCCTTAGTCGCCTTTTACGATCACCAACGGTAGAAATGGGGTAGTAATATTCTAAGCCGACACTAAACGGCAAATATTTTATCGAAAGCAGTAAGTACTTTTTGGAATATTTAAATTCTTCGCTCTGATAAACATGCGCATAGTGCTCTCGCGTTCGTACTCAAGGCCGAATATTTTTTGTGTTTTGTGGATTTTTGGTCATTCCAATTTGTCTGACTGACTAAATATAATTTTGTAATAGTTATCTTGATAACATATAAAAAAATCAGACATTAGAAAATAAGTAAAGTTCATTTATTTTTGGTGGAGCTTTAAAGCGTCTGACAAAAGTTTGGCCCAAGAAAAGTGTCTGATACTTGCGATACTATTTGAGAATGATATTCTTTAAAATATATCTAAAAATCAGCCATCTAAATTTAAGTAAAGTTACTCTTATTTTTAGTCACCTTTCGCACCTGGTACCTGCCCAGGTGTCTCTGTGCAAACTTCACAAACACGCAGGTATACAGAGTACATGAGACACTACTGAGAACTTAAAGTTTCATCTTTTAGAAAATAAGTTATGTCTTATCGCTCTGGGATCTTACTCTATAATAATATCGTATGAAATTGCAAACGACGTCATACATTAGTTTTTTCTATGTATTGTAGCGTGTGCAATGTATTCTTTTATGTAGTTATAGAATTTTCTATTCATGATGTTAAAACATAGTAGCATTATGCATTCCCTCCCTTCGAAAAATCAATAAGTGTGCGCAATATAATACACTTCGTTCCCCCGGCTCGCCCGTAAGCTGAAGGCCTCACTGCAAATAGTCGTCTATGCCTCACTGCGCATGTACCGCCAGGGCTGGAGATCTATAATTACACATTCACATTGCAACCAAGCATACAAATTGATTGAAGTTCCATGACATTGAAAGTACTGAATTAATTAGTATTTTTAGAGTAATTTCCATATAAACTACGTGAATTTTATCACCAAAATGGTTATTTACTCTAACAAAGTTAAGGGCGTATACTTCGACTATGGTGAGATAATAAATGACGCTATATTTGGTAACACACGTAAGAAAATCAAAGCAAACAGATCTAAATTTTATGAAACTAAGGAAGAATGTCTTAAATTAAGAGAAAACTATGATCAATTGATGACTGCCGAACAGATTGAGCTTGATCTGTTTCTCCTTTATTCCCTCCTTGCATTGGAATGGACTAACATTAAAATAAAAGGCGACTTTCTCTCCGAGGATATAATAAAAGGACACGTTGTTACATATGAAGAAAGTCATGTTAAGTTGGAGAGAAGTGAAAGATAAAGACAAACGATCGCGAGTGCACCAGCGTGCTGTTAAAAGATTTGTTCGTGGCGGACTTGACATTTATGGATTTTGAAAGGAAACGCAATAAGAGGATAAGATTTGATGATTAAAGTATATTAAGTAAATTAAATTTCATAGTCTAAGTAAGAGATAGTTAATAATGTTACTTGTTGTAACCGTAAATAAAAGTTAATTTGATTGTCATTTTTGTTTTATTAATCCATTTAATTTCATTTTGTCTTATGAACCTTATATTGTTATAGTTCGTCTGGCTCTGATCTACTTGAAATATGATGTTCTGTCTAAGCATTTTAGGGTAGGTTTCACTAAGCTACAAACCTTTCACGTAACCTCCTTGTCAACTAAACTTCCAAAATTGGTTGAGGAATTACTGAATAAGAATTACTTGCTACTACTTTTGAGATACCAGCCATGAGTACAGAGAAATAAATCCATTGGCTTAGTACTACTGTAATGATCTAATGATTGAAAGCTTGTTTATATGTAACATTACTTAACACTTGTCACCAGCAGTACTTATCCTTGAAATGAACCTAGAGTATGGACTTATAATTCATTATAATTTCACCAGCATAGTTTATGACGTCCATGGCCGAGTGGATAGGTCATATAGCTTCTCGGTCCCGAGGTTGTGGGATCATTCCCTGCTGAGAAAAACATTTATGTGATGAGCATAAATGATTGTTTTCTTAGTCTTGGATGTTATTTATATGTGTAATATATAATATTAAATACTTTCTTGAGTTAGTATCCCACAAAAACAATAATAAATATATCAATTAACTAACCAATGGCCACGTTTTAGTTTTATCAGAATTACGAGTCAACAGACATAGTTCTCCTACCATCATTTGGATATAAAACTCACTCACTCACTCTTATAATCTTTGGGTCTCTGAACTTTGTTTATGTCGCTAAAGTAGCATATAAGAGTATGAGAAGTGCAACTGAGTGAAATGACCGCAACATTTGTTTATAACAACATGATAGTCCAATGGGCAAGCCCTCTTTCCCACTGGTCACTCTGGGCAAGTGCCCAGGGCCCCGTGATCTATAGGGGCCCCCTCGCCACAGCCAGATCACGAAACGATAACCGACATATTGGCGAAAAAAATTTCGATTCGTATACATCGATCCTACACTTCGGAATTTTAATTTCAGAGGTTCCTGTGTCTTGTAGTAGTCGTCATGATTGGCTGAAAAGATGACGATGAATGATAATGAGAGTAGTGGTTTAACATTAAAATTGAACGTTGATTGTTACTTCTAAAGTACTCATTTGGATATTCTTTGTTGCAGATGGTGTTAAGCGAATTACCGTGTAGCTATTTTGAGGGTTGTGTGAAGAATGAGCGGCAAATATTTATGGTGAGTGTTGATTTCAATTTATCTCTTTACGTTGTTACTTTGAATGTAATTAACACACGTTTTCACTGCTTACTATTCTTTGACGATGAACGCGCAGCCGGATGTAATACAATTCGTGTAGTTGTTTCATTAAACTCCAAAAGGTTGAAAAAATAGCTGCTATAAATTATGGTTGTCCCGAATAAAGATATTTTTTGGTACTAAAATGTTTAAACGGGACACAATTACTAAGTTGTCGCCATCTGTACGTTTCGGCCAGTTCTACTATTAAAGTTACATGAACATAACATATACATAAACGTTCACGCCGTTTATCCCCGAAGGGGTTGGCAGAGGTACCAATACTTCTGAACTCACATGGCAGCGCCATCTAGTGTCCAGAGAAGGTACCCACGTTTTGCTTAGACAGTGTAATCACGTGATAGGGGGCAGGCCTATCGCCGTTTTGTACGAATACACTGTCACATGACTAAGTACAACTCAGCCATGTGGGTTTCCTCACGATGTTTTCCCTCACCGTTAACGACCATGATAAATTAACCACACATATGACTTTAGAAAAGACAAATTGGTGTAGGCCCGACCCAGGATTGGAACTCACGCCCTTTTGTTTACGGGCGGGTGTTCTATCCACTGGACTATCATGTCGTCCATGAAGGAAACATAATTTGCAGAAAGAACCCTTTATGCGCGAGCTGGCATGTATTTCACTAATTTTAAAATATTGTTAAGTATTTCAAGCAACTGACAATCAGTTATACGTATAAGTTATTTATAATATGAGCTATTCATAGATTTTCGCTCGCCACTTTGCTTAGTCAGAAAAATCTTTTGTCCACCAACATTAACAAAACATTTTGCGTCCACCTTCTTCTTATTGTCTAAACCCATATTTTCGAAATGTTCCTAAACTGATCTAAATAGCAAATGTTCCTCATTAAATTTCTTATTCTCAGACAACG